>CABEEJ010005837.1:0-45768 GCA_901482245.1 Timema douglasi | reverse complement strand
AAGATGTTTTGAGTACCCCCAAGATGTTTTGAGTACCCCCAAGATGTTTTGAGTACCCCCTAAGTTGCTTTTGAGCACCCCCAAGATTTTTTTGACCATCCGCGAGGTCTCTTATCAAATGAAGCTACAATTCCTTCAAATTAAACCCTGTTAATCTTAAACTTATTAGACCTTTCTGGTGAGACTGTAACTAAGATGGAGAGGGTTGCGTTGGGAGGAGATAGCTTCTTTGTCTGAAACACATATTTGTAAATAAATATTAAATTAAACAGAATGCAAGAATTTACTTATTATAGGCTTTTCATTGCAAATGTATACACATTTTAGTTTCCATTTATAAAGTTCGTGTTTGATCTAGTAATGTGAATTGATTTCTATTTTCGTTCATATTTTTTTAGGTAATTTTTTATTGTAAATTTGAAGTCCATATAGAACTAGTGACACTAAAAATTCTAAAAATATATAATTATTTTAGAATTAAGTACGAGATATTATAATTAGATGTTTTAGTTTGTAAATAACCACCAGAAAAATAAGGCAAGTTTTACTTTTAGGTTTTTTTAATCAGGGATAATACTTTTTAAAAGTTTATTTCTCGTCATACCGGCCCTTTTAATAGGGCTACGTCAAAAAATATAAAAGTTTTGAGTATCGTAACATTTTATCAGAAAACTTGGGTCTTCGCCCGAACTCTCGGCTGTTACTGGCAGATGGTTTCATCATGCCCCATTCTGCCCCTGCTCTGGAGACCTCTGGTTTAATAATGATAAAGGAGGGGGTGGGGGGGCTTAAAATGCAACTTAACAACAACAAGTATTAGCATTACACTACTTACAAGCTAACCAGAAGGCCATGAGGGACATCCGACTTGTCATCAGGCGTTAAAGACTCACTTTACCTTCGTCGATCGCTGTTGATGAGAATGTTAGGGTTCGAATCACGGTGGGTGCACTGGAAGGAGGGGGCAAAAAAAATGTAATTTTAATGGTTGTTTTCACATTCTCTCTCCACACTAAATATAGTTTATTTACTCAAAATCACCCTCGTCATCCCTACCACTTAGATTAACTCCTTTGCTTTTAGTAGCGGTTTAACCTATAATCGTATGTACTAATTACGATAGTTATTTAGATATGAGTAAGGTTGAATTTAGAGGAGGTATATCTGTATATTTGCAGAGGGAGAATGGAAAACTATATAAGTATTATTATTATTATTATTATTATTATTAGCACCGCGTCTTACTACCCGTTCGGGTTATACGCACTTACGCTAATGTGTAATGGTATGGTGATTGGGAGATGAAATGGAGGACCTGCAGTTTAATGTGGAATCCGAACCACGGTGGAGGCCTGGCATTCCCCACATGTCTTGTCAGAGGTGAAGGAAGGGTTTGGTAATCAGATAAATCCATGCCGGGACCAAGGATTGAACCCCGTCTGCCAGTATAGAAGTCTGACACCTTACCCCTAGACCACCAGGTCATCAACTATATAAGAAAAAACATTATCAGTACACCCAACCGGGATTTGAACCCCGATCTGATCATCACTTGCAGTCTAGTCTTTTTGCGAGGCCAGGTGGCCACTGAAGCGGGCCTCCTAGTCACTGACAAACTTGACTAGAAAAGTTTAATATTTCAAAATCTTACCCAATGGCTGCACAAAATAAAACCGAATCCCTTAAGGACGTCACAACAAACCAAGAGAAGATTTTCCATGTTAATGAATTTAAGTTTTACTCAGCAAGTTTTAAAGATGTAACGTTGAAACAAAAAAAATAAATATTAAATAATTATAGAAATATTCCTACAGTGTCACAAAATTGTTATTTTTAATTTTAAGTAGTTTTTGTAAACTTTTTTTTTTACAAATCATCCATAACTTAAGCTATTTGTCTTGGTCACGAAACTGTCCTGTAGGAGTCTTCCTGCCAGCATGTAGATTAAAAAAAGTATTTGGTAACAAATGTTTCTTTAAAATATAAGATGAGAAAAAGGTAAAATTAAAAAGTACGTCAAAGTTTTCAAGGCGCAAATATTAAAGTGACTGTGTAAACTCGTCAGAGGAAGAGGGATAGGGTTATCAGCACATAGACAAGAGCCCTCGAAGGGTGAATTGCTAATATTATTTCCTCTTTCTATTTCGTACATTGGCGTCTAAGTGTGATAGTGCTTGGACTGCTTGGGTGCATCAAGTTAAGATGCAACCCGCTTCGCAAAATATATTCGAAATCTCCGAGTAAGCAACGCCGTTAAAAGCAAGAGCCACGCAGTGTTAAGGGCTTATAGTATTGATAGATAGACTCAATAAAAGCTTTTTTTACATAGTTTACTTGGGTATCTTATTATTAAAAGCTTTTTTTTTGTTTCATTAATACAACCCGATTCATATAAACCAGAAATTACAATATCATAAACCCGCCTCGGTGGCGTAGTTGGCTAATGTGCTTGTCGTGTTGAGCTCGACTGCTAAGGGCGGGGAGATCGAAGTTCGAATCTCGGTCAGATGAACTAGGGGTGGTTTTTCCTAAATGGTTTTCCACTCTCCCACCACGAAAATGCGGGTTCACTTCCTCTAATTCAACCTTCCCAATTCCTAATCCATTAGCGTAGTTAGTACTTAAAGCGTATAACCCGAACGGGTAGTAAGACGCGTTGCTAAATAAAAAATGTATAATATCATAATCTTATCCAATAAAACTATAACATATCTGTTCGAGCAAAACTTGTTACGATATAATGATTGCTTTCATGATTGTTTCCTTATTATCGTTTACATGTGTGGAATGCTAGAGGTTAATCTAATTTTGATAGGATCACAGAGTCTATAGGGACAAACTTGGTTATATGTGTGGGATTAGAGGATACGTTTCAAAAGTTTGAAATTACCTGACTCTTACAGGTTTTTTAGATACAAAAATATAGTACTCCCAGAATGTAATTGCAAAGCTATAAATAAAATAATCTTATTAGTTTCATGCTAGCGTTGAATTCGGTGGTCTTAGGGCAAAGTGCTCGCCTCAGGACCCGATGATCATGGGTTCAAACCCAGCTGGGATCAACGAATTTTTCTTGAGTGATAACAAATCCGTGGTACAGCTTCCTTTCGGAGGGGAAGTAAAGCCGTCAGTCCCATGTCGATTGTGGCATGGAAAAGAACCCTGGAAGGTATGTGAAAATAACTTTCCCGGAAAAATTGATGTGCCCTTTCGCTCTCACTCATAGAAATTCTTGTGTGCTGATATAATTAGTTGATTCAAAAAGTCCAGGTTAAATACCTCAAGTAAATTTTAAAAAAATCCTCTGCTTTTTAATAAATTCTTGTCACAAGACTTATTTAGAACAAAACCAGAACTAAGATTCACAAATTCGCGTGAATGGAGGTAAAACTATTAGTTTACATTGGTCAATCTTCTACTTGATGTTTTTACCATGTTTGCAAAAATATATGAAAGCTTCAGTAGTTTTTTTTAAAGTTACATGTATATTTTCAATGTCACACTTTTTTTTAAAAACTTTTACAGGATTTTCAGATGCGTATGAACCATTTTATATTAGACTAATTATTATTATTATTATTATTATTATTATTATTATTAGCACAACGTATTATTTTCTACCCGTTCGATTTATACGAACTTACGCTAATTTGTAATGAAAGGGTGATTGTTAGATTAAATGGAGGACCTACAGTTTAACGTGTGATCCGAACCACGGTGGAGGCCTTGAATTCCACACATTCACAAGTTGTGATTAATGCACGTCTTGTCAGAGGTGAAAGAAGGGTTTGGTAATATGATATATCTGTGCCAGGATCGAGGGTTGAACCCCAGACCCCCAGTACAGAAGTCTGACACCTTACCCTTAGACCACCAGGTCACCCGCTAACTATTATAGTTTTTTTATTTTTCTTAGTGATTCACTAGATGTGTCTGCATGCTGTCACATGTTGAAGGAAGGCGTACATGGTATAAGCTGGGTTGGAGGAGGGGGGAAGGGGGAGAGGAGGGGAGGGAGGAGGATGAGGGTTGCATCTGACCTTCAACAAGGACTATCACACACAGCAGATTAACGAAACAGGGCAAGAGTTGAAATTATGAATAGAGAACCTCTGGGAGTTTCGTCAAAATCCAAATAATACGCTAAATGAACGGAACTAGTTTAATTATTGCGGATGATACTGCGTGCTTTGGGTTAAAGGAGTAAAACAAAGTTTAAAGTCGGTTACAAACGAACCTAAATATAATATCATTAAATTAAAAAATTACTCCTGGACACGAAAATTGAACTCGAGACCTTTGAATTAGTACACTGATACTCATATCACTAAGCTATCTGGGAGTCGTTCATTACTCACTTCATTCTTCACTCACAATAACATCTATGAAGCATTGTAATCTATGCAACATTCATATTTTTAGCATCAAGTCTTATACCTGTTTAGACTACACGCATATATACTAACTATGCTAATGAGTTGTAAGAAAGGTCAAATTTAGCCTAAGTGTACTCGCATTTTCGTGAAGGAATAGTGAAACACCATTAAGGTAAGTACATCTAGCCAGAATTCGAACTTAAAAATCCCTGTCATCGGCAGTAACATGCAATGTAAGCGATCGTTTGAGTCGTGCAATCATGAATTAAAATACTCCAGTAAAATTTTAATCGGACAGTTTTTCCAGATTTTTCATAACATATTTCGTTAAAAATTTCAAATGAATGAGTCCCAAGGGAATTTGATGTTATTGCAAAGGATTTGATTATAAAATTGAAGTATTGACATATCTGGTCTACAATGGACCCGGCGTCAATGACAAGTGCAGTAGATGACACGTGTGTGTGGGTGGGTGTGTGTGTGTGAGAGAGAGAGAGAGAGAGAGGAACCGCGATCTCGGTTAGAGATTTATTGGAGCTCATTTGATAATGTTTCTGGTGTTAACATCTATATTTTAAAGGTGACCCGGCGGTCTAGGGGTAAGGTGTCGGACTTCTGTGCTGGCGGCCGGGGTTCAATCCTCGGTCCCGGTATAGATTTATCTGATTACCAAACTCTTCCTTCACCTCTGACAAGAAATCTTGTGAATGTGAGGAATGCCAGGCCTCCACCGTGGTTCGGATTCCACGTTAAACTGTAGGTCCTCCATTTCATCTCACAATCACCCTACCATTACACATTAGCGTAAGTGCGTATAACCCGAACGGGTAGTAAGACGCGGTGCTAATAATAATATATTTTAAATTATAATAAAGTTAAAACTTGTAATATCTCGAGTGTATTTTGTTCCATTAAAATAGATGGAACATTTCGGTGGGAGACTTTAAAGGATTTTTTTTCCCATCCATAGAGTCTACTTTCAAGCTATTGTGTGGTTGGCTGATGTCGTCTATTTCCATGGTCTATGACGTCACTAAACATACGGCATGATCATGTTAATATAAGAACCGTGAATCAATGTATGTTTTATGCATTAAGTCGTTAAAAGAGTGAATGAGTGATCTTTTTATCCCCGTCCCCATCGACATTTAATCCGAAGTATTCAAAACAACAACAACAAAAGAGAAGAATATAATATTGAGTGCTTTCCTACCCTTCTTTATCCTCCTTTTCTTCTCTTCTCTACCTTCTCATCCTTCATTTGTTAGAATAGTAATCAAAGGTATACAACAATAATCTAAACAATGCACGTTCCTGCAACCGTTTGACTGGTCCCAAATCAATAGTTAGGTTCGGAAGAATGTTAGCGTATTAGCAGAATGTTAGCGTATTAGCAGAATGTTAGCGTATTAGCAGAATGTTAGGGCATTAGCAGAATGTTAGCGCATTAGCTTTACGACCAGTTTAGATCCAAATACTTTATACACCCCTAAATTAACTCATAATTCAAACTCAGATTTCAATTTTCATTTCGGGGAAATAAGTTTATATTTTGATCATAAGTAGTCTTTTTTTTATAAACGCATTTTACTACCTGCTCAGATTATACGCTTATATGATAACTACTCTAATCGAATAAGGATGAGGAAGGAAGCATTTTAGAGGTAATCAACCTAAAACTGCATGGAAGGAGAGTGGGAAAACATTTAGGGAAAACGACCCTAAGTAGACCCGACCAAGACTCGAACCCCGATCTCCCATCATCAGCAGGTCAGTCTAACACGAGAGTGACCAGGGATAATCTGTCAACTATGTCTCTTCACTATTATACATTCTCAAACTGTATTCCAACAATATAATAACGTTAGTCGTTTTATTTGCAGTTGAGACCTTATTTTGTAGAACTCCATTCTTGAGGGATTTTCCATGAGATTTTAATATCCTTATTACAATATGCTGATATTTATTTTTAAACTTGCTTGTACAATACATATCTACAACTAAATTTAAAAGTGAAAACATGAAAAGCAAAATTGAGACAAAAACGAAAAAAACTTTTTTTGTCAAATATTGTATTATTTATATATTCTTTAAAAAAAAAGTTTTCCTGAATGAATATAAATTATTATAAATATATAAAAAATTGAAATTTGTTCTCGTTGAACATTAAGGTAAGAAATTAGACTAAGATAGTATGGTGTGGGTGCATGGTTAGTAAGTGCGATCATGGCTGTGTATGATGGAGGTAAAGCGTGCGTTATAGTGGATGTACAGTAGCCCCATGGCTTCTTTGGTGCTGACTGATAGCTCACATCTGACAGCTGGCGGCTTTGAAAAGTTACCAGACGAAATTATGTATCCCTACGCCGAACCATATGATCTGCAAAAAAAAAAAAAAACATGTGTTTAGCAGCTGTCACTTCTGACAGTCAACATTTAGGTCTATACCTAAATGTTGACTATCAGAAGTCAACTGTGAGCTGTCAGTCAGCACCAAAGAAGTCACGGGGCTACTGTAGCTTTGAGCGAAAGGTTTGACATTGAACAAACAGGGTGTTAGACAAGTCTGTGTTATGTCTCCATGATTGTTTAATGTATTCATGGGTAAGTGTACAAAGGATGCTTGTGACGACGGAATTGGTGTGCAAATAAACAGCGTGAAACGTGAAAGTGCTGCAATATGGATATGATGCCATATTAATGGCTGAGGATGGAAGTGGCTTGCAGAATGCACTAAATTGTTTGAATGTGGTGACAGGCAGAATGTATCTTCGTATAAATGTCTCAAAAACTGAGGTGATAGTTTTTGATAAGGCTGGATCAGGAAATGATTGCCAGTTTAGTATACATAGAAAGCTTTTTTGCCAAGTTAATGATTTTGAATATCTATGCAGAATTTTCTGCAAAAATGAAAGGATAGATGGCGAAACTGACAGATCGGTGAATGCCTCTAGGATAGTAGTTGGATGTATGTGTACTATTGCAAAGAATAGAGTAGTATAAAATAGGCAAAGATGGCAGTATATAAAAGTGTGTTCACAGCAACATTGTTTTATGGATGTGAAGGGAGGGTTTGTCAGGAGAAACACAAGAGCAAGTTGAATACGAAGGGAATGAGATATATAAGAAATATATCTGTTAAAACTCGTATGGACAGAGTCAGTAATGAATGGGTGATGAAGGGGTGCGGTTTTAAAGGTAATCCAACAGGTCAATGTGAAATAATAATTCAACGTTGGTTTGGGCATGTTGAGAGGACGAGTGTGTGTCGAGTGAAAAAGCAAATATATGAAGGTAGAGTGTGTGGATCGAAAGGAAAGGGTGGACCATGTACGTTGCTAAATGAGGTAGACAAGTCTGTGAAAAAGAGAAACATTAAGAGTGTCAGGAATAAAAGAGCAAAACATGACTCTGTGCATGGATGTTGTGGAAGCGAAGGAGTATGCAAGGCTAGGGAAGTGTGGTGAAAGTTAGTGAGGATGGATTAAGTACGGAGTTGTTTTTTGGGCTATATTCAGTTTCTTGCCTGCTCCGTAAGGGAATGCCGTGATTATGTATGTGTGTATATATGTATGTATGACTGTATGTATGTATGCATGTATGACTGTATGTATGTATGCATGTATGTATGCATGTATGACTGTATGTATGTATGTATGTCTGTATGTATGTATGTATGTATGTATGTATGTATGTATGTATGCATGTATGCATGTATGACTGTATGTATGTATGTATGTATGTATGTATGTATGTATGCATGTATGTCTGTATGTATGTATGCATGTATGACTGTATGTATGTATGTATGTATGACTGTATGTATGTATGGTTGTATGTATGTATGTATGTGTGTATGTATGTATATATGTGTGTATGTATGCATGCATGCATGACTGTATGACTGTATGCATGTATGACTGTATGTATGTATGTATATATGTGTGTGTATGTATGTATGACTGTATGCATGTATGAATGTATGTATGTATGTATACATGTATGACTGTATGTATGTATGTATGCATGTATGACTGTATGTATGACTGTGTGTATGTATGTATGTCTGTATGCATGTATGACTGTATGTATGACTGTATGTATGTATGTATATATATATGTATTTAGGTCTGTATGCATGTATGACTGTATGTATGTCTGTATGCATGTATGACTGTATGTATGACTGTATGTATGTATGTATGTATATATGTATTTAGGTCTGTATGCATGTATGACTGTATGCATACATGACTGTATGTATGTATGCATACATGACTGTATGTATGTATGCATACATGACTGTATGTATGTATGCATACATGACTGTATGTATATATGCATGTATGACTGTATGTATGTATGTATGTATTATACTAAAAACTTTTTCACTCCTTTATGGGTTCTTAAAATTACATTAACCTATAAATAGACACGTTATGTCTTTACAATTTTGGCAAATGTATTGCACATGTAGTGTGTGGTCTATGAGTAATCCGTGAAAAGACGCGTGGTCTTTCAATTCCAAAACCTTTTAATGTAAACGGAGTGTACCTCTCACCTGGATAGTTGTAGTAGTTGATTAAACAACGGTAGCTGTACAAATAATCTAGGCAACAATGTCGACCGGATGGGAATATAGAATTAATTCCAAGAACGCCAAGGTACATGAGCATTGAGCACTCATATATATATATATACATTTTTAAAGGGATTAGGAGTAGGGGGCAAGGGCCAAACTAAATTTGACAAGCTTCTTTTACATTTACTTTTGTATAAATTTGAAGGCTATCGAAATTTGCAGTGAGGTGTAAATTGAATCATTAAAACACATCACACAATATATTACTTTGAATAACCACGCACACAGAAAATTATTTATAAAAGATGGAACTAAACGAAGTTTCGTTTTGTGTGTTGTTTTCTAAACGGTAAATTAACATTACATTATGCACTTTTAGATTTGACTTCTACATATAGTGACCTAGTATTTTTACTTAACATAAATAAAATAATTTAGATTGTCAACAAGAAGAGGATGCTACTGATAATAAAATTAACCCATGACCTTAGAAAAAACCCAGAGAAGTGTTATACTTGAAACATAGCTTTGTACGGAGATGAAACATAGACTCCAACAATAGAAGATAAAGAATGTTTGGAAAGCTTTGAGATGTGGGTTTGGAGGAGAGTGTAAAGAATCAAAATGGATAGGTTGGATGAGTAGTGAAGAAATTCTAAGAAGATTCAATGGGAAGAGAGCCATTCGGCAGGTGATTTAACGAAGAAAGGCCAACTGGATGGGTCACATTATAAGAGTAAATCGCTATTGAGTGACGTCAAAGAAGCCAAGGTGGAAGGAAGAAGGGTCCAGAGAAGAGCACGAATGTGACTGATTGATGACCTCGAACAAGGAAAGGAGATGAAAGCTTCAGGATATCTATAAGGAAGCTTCTATCAAGACAAGCTAAAGGACTCAATTGGGGCATGTCAACGGACCTGTAGAGAGACAAAAACCCTAATAATAATGATGATGGTGATAATAATGTTATTATTATTATTATTATTATTATTATTAGCACCACGTCTTACTACCCGTTCGGGTTATACGCACTTACGCTAATGTGTAATGGTAGGGTGATTGTGAGATGAAATGGAGGACCTACAGTTTAACGTGGAATCCGAACCATGGTGGAGGCCTGGCATTCCTCACATTAACAAGATGTCTTGTCAGAGGTGAAGGAAAGGTTTGGTAATCAGATAAATCTGTGCCGGGACCGAGGATTGAACCCCGGCCGCCAGCACAGAAGTCTGACACCTTACCCCTAGACCACCAGGTCACCGATAATAATGTTGATGATGATGATGGTAAATGTATTGCTTATTTGAAATTCATGAGTCAATGAGCCCAATTGAAGACCTGAGAATTATAAGTGGGCAATCGACAATTGTCTTGTTTTTTAGGAGAGAAAAACCAAGTTTAGTTTCGCAGTATATTTTTATTTAATGTAGTTATCTACTCTATGACATAGTTTAAATGGTTTTTTTTATAGGTTTCATACATTCCTTAATTAAACTAAATACACATTAAGAATACAAATACATAATGAGAAAAATAATTATATTGGTCCTGTCAAAAGTTGACTGCACAGGATTATAAGTGGGCTTATAAAAGAAAGCATGGTATTAAAAGTGGGCTTTGTAGTAGCTGTACTTATATAATGCACTTTATTATATATTAAGGCAATATTAATCAACTTTCATATCATATTTATAAAAAAAAAATGCTTACTTTCCTTTAACACAATAGCAAGTAATTACAATGATTTTAAATGCTAGATGTGGTTTTTTTTGTAAGTCATGTGATTGCGAGCAGAACTCCTATTGGCTGCTTGGCTCTAAGCCCACTTATAATTCTCACAAAGTAGCCGAGTCTAAAGTTTTAAATGAACCTTTATTATATTTAAAGTGGATTTATAGTAATTTCATTAGCGTATTTGAATTCCCCACACAAAAGTACATAAAATGGCGAAAAAAAAGCTCATATTTGTCAAAATGGTCGATAGCCCACTTAACTTATAATTTATCAGGTCTTCAATTAGCAACGCTTAAGTCTCATATATGCATACAAATTAATTTAATACATGTCATAAAAAATTATTGAAACATTTCACTTTGCTTTTGAGCACTTTTAAATTTTTTAGCTACTGTATATAACTGAATTATACATTAAACTCCCTATCCAGGGGGAGGGTGGACAAACAAACGCCGTCCCACCCTTTCCTCTGCAGTCACCCATATATAGACACACTGTACCGTGTTACTTGATAACATTCAAAACCAAACTTATTAACGACATATTAACCTAAGGATTAGTATAATGTGTGTGCATGTAATGTGGAGTAGATGCAACCACATTAGAGGGGAGAGGAAATGAGGAAACCACACCGATCCACCACGTGTGAAAAATTACCCTACACTTCATCGGACCGTGGTTCAAACCTCGACCTGCTTGTCACAGGCAATTCAAACAACTGTGACACTGACGCCTTATACCTTGTGACCACCATTACGGGTGATATTTAAAATATATATATATATATATGCACTTTCTATTTATACTTGTCTTGTCATATTTACACTAATGGGCTGAAAAAAATAAGGATGATAGAGTTTAGAAGAAATATAGCCTGATTTGAGTGGAGGGAAAGGGGCCAACCATTAGTGGGGAAAAGTCATCGGTCCACCCTGACATAGGCGATCCAATATACACCTTATACAACATGGCCACCGATGTGGGCTATGGAGACACTAATCACCCTTACGTTGAAGGGACAAATCAGACTTGCAACCAACAACTTCTGTCCCAGACAAAGCAACACACCTGTTATTTTGCTAATTTTTTTATACTTCAAGGGTGACTGCACACGACAGACAGTCGGCGGCAGAAATGTTAACTATAGGTTCGAACGGGACTTCGCACACGACAGATTAAAAAGATGGACCGACGAAGAAGATTGTGGCATGTTCCATATTTCAATCGACTTCTCACAGATCCGATTGTCGGTGGTGGGATGGGGATCCCGTATTGAAGCGTGGACACGCACATGAACTAAAAATAAATTTGTCTGACATTTTTGTAGTAGTATACTAGGTGCGCCCCCACGTGGTGTATAAACTGTCAGTTTGGAGAGACCAGTATTATCGCATGCGTCTTCTTTCCTTATTTACAAAATTCATGGTGACCTGGTGGTCTAGGGGTAAGGTGTCGAATTTCTGGGCTGGGGGTCCGTGGTTCAATCCTCGGTCCCGGCAAAGATTTATCTGATTACCAAACCCTTCCTTCACCTCTGATAAGACGTGTATTAATCACAACTTGTGAATGTATGGAATGCCAGGCCTCCACCGTGGTTCGGATTCCACGTTAAACTGTAGGTCCTCCATTTCATCTCACAATCACCCTACCATTACACATTAGCGTAAGTGCGTATAACCCGAACGGGTAGTAAGACGTGGTAATAATAATAATAATAAGTTTATGGAGATTAATTTGTAATAAAATGATTGATTTAGTGCAACAACGACGTACTTTGTATGACCTGACATGTAATGTGTGACTCTTTATAGGGTGAATCTAATACTTCCGATCTACCGCATTTTTGCGATTTCTTATCAATATAGGGCCAGTTTCATAGTTAAATTTAGTACGCCTCAAGTGCGGCGCTACACTAAATACAAGACGACACCTACCTAAACCAGAATGGA
The DNA here is from genome assembly GCA_901482245.1 of Timema douglasi. Lineage (NCBI taxonomy): Eukaryota > Metazoa > Arthropoda > Insecta > Phasmatodea > Timematidae > Timema > Timema douglasi. The sequence continues at coordinate 33,127 of CABEEJ010005837.1, read as the reverse complement.
ATGGGCCAGTTTCCTTTGCGAGAACGGCCCATTCCATTCGAGTTTAGGTAGGTGTCGTCTTGTATTTAGTGTAGCGCCGCACTTGAGGCATACTAAATTTGACTATGAAACTGGCCCATAGTCAAACATCTCAGTCTTTGTAAATGCACCAACACGGAATCTTCCATGGCACGCATCCAAATACCCTCACAACCCCCCACAAACTGACGGCGGTCAGCCGTTGGTTGTCGCCCTCAGACGTCTGACAGACTGTCAGTCGTGTGCGGTGTCATGCCACCGACTGTACTACTAAATTGTTTATCACCGACTGTCGCGTGCGGTTGCCCTAACTGGTCGTTAAAATAGTGATCGTATATGGTAAATCTTAGTTAATTGAACTTTTATTGAGATAATTTTTCAATTTATATATAATACATCGTACCGTTTTGATTTCACAAATTATGAATCACACAGATTACACATGATTAAATAATAATATGAACATGACTCCTATTTTACTAGAAAAAAATTGCTACTACAATTTGGAAAAAGAGCGTCTACTTCTTGAACACGAGTCCCTCTCAATTTTTTTTGACACGAGTGACAGTTTTTCTCAGCCCAGCCCTTCTTATTACCTCGGTTGTGCCACGTCTTACCGGTCAACACACCCTTGCCCTTCTTCACCTTGTTTGAATATGCATCAATAGGAATATGACAAATTCAAACTGTAAATAAGGTAGCAGAGACTTCTTTGTCTCTCCTTCTTGTAGGTTAGGCCGGCGACTCTGTGTAATCAGATTAGGGAAAGAGCACACAGGCAGTAAAAGTCTCTGTCTTGATTCATTTAATGTGTAAATTCGCTTCTTACTCGCCATTTCTAGGTTTTCCAACTAAGGCTGGGAAGTAGGGGACTAGAGAAAAAGGCAGCCTTTTTGCAATTTTTACAGCAACTTTTTTTTACCAAAACAAATAAAATTTTATTCTAGTATAAACATAGAGTTAAATTTTATTCCCATGGTGATATCAATAGTTATTGAAGATCTGTCATGAGCATATTGGCATTAGATGACAAAAAATTTAAATGTCCCCCCCAAAAAAACCTGGTTACGGCCTTTACAGTCGTTGGCTAATTCTTTAAACGTTACCGTCAAAAGTACTGTAAATCTCACTGTTGCTTAGTTGCATATCACTACTTAGATATTTACAGAAACCTCAAAGTTGTCAGCGGTTTGGCGAGGAAGGGATTGCAAGGGGGTAAGGAAGGGTTTGCAAGGGGGTAAGGAAGGGTAGCATACTCTACCAACCGCTTGCATCGCCCACACCACAAAGCAAATAATTAATGTCCGTCCATCGATTTGACACGGACAAGAATGTTACCATTAGAGAGGGTTAGGGGATGGTTTTACGAGTACAGTCTCGTCAAGTCGAGACTGACATCATGAGAAGGTAGGCCTAGGATGGCGGTTAGAACGCCTGGTTTTGATTCGGTAGACCATGGTTACATACGGATTCTCTCTCCCAACATAATTCATCGTCCTCTTAGTGATTCATAAACTTTTTTTTTTAGGACCATGACCCAATTTTCAGAACGACAACTTTGACGACATTCCTAGGTTTAATGGTCATGAGGGAGAAAGGGAAGGTACTTTCGAATTAAATTGTATTTTGATTACTGTTTGTAAGAAAATGTTTGAATATAATTATACAAAAAATTTGTTTATTTCTCATAATGAGTCGTGTGCGAAGGGTGCGTTTGTTTCCGGTTTATATTTATGACGTCATTGGCGTTCACGCATTCGGCACGAACATGAAACACGATTATTTTCAACTTTGCGCAATTTTTCTCGTGTTTTTTACTTCCCGATCTTTCCAATTTTCTCGTAATTTTTTTTTTTATTTTCAAATAATCACAAAATTTTCACATTAAATCAATTTTCATGATCCACAAAAATCAAACTGGCAACCCACTGTTTGGGAACTACTGCTCTGGGTGAATTTTAATAGAATTTCAAAAAGGCTTTTTTTTCTCTTTCCATCCATCGAAGAGAGAAGTATTATGATCGTCCAAAAAATCTAACTCAAAATTCTGTTAAATGTCGACGTTTCATGACCCCCTGAAATCAAAAAGTGGTTTTCGTGAATCCGTTTGTATCTCTAACTAGAGCCGAAACACTTTTGGCTATCGGAATAAAACTTGGAATCCAGGGTTTTCATACGGTCCCCCCCAAGGAGTTTTTGGAATTATATACATAACCATAAAACTAAGGATAATTTACTGAAGGGCAAAAAAAGAAGAGGAAAAAAAATGTTTTCGATCAAAATCCGCTCCAACGATTCTGATCAAATTTTATACTCGTATCTAGGCATTTATTAACGTTACAAACAGAAAGGCAACTCTCATTTTCCCATGAAAATGACTTTGAGGGTACTTTACTTCAGCAGAAATTTCAAATGTTGATCAGGTCTTCGCAACTAACTACTTCAGATCCAAAATAACTTATCATTATAAAGTGTTATTGCTATTAAAAATAACAGTATTTTGTTTAAAATATATGTTTATAGAACCAATATTTTCTGAGCTATGGGAAAAATAAATTTTTATGGAGGTCTTTGAAAATTGAAATTGATTTTCATGTTCTTTGGTGGACTTTTTTTTAATGTTTCTGGAACGGTGTGTATTATTTGTTTGTTATTTTAAAATATGGATCTTGCTAAAATGGAGGGGAAAGGTGTCAACGTGTCTCTATAGGATTAAAAACCCTACGTTTTAAATTTTATAAATCAAAACATATTCATGAAAAGGGCGAATTTAGCTAATTTTCAACGAAATTTCACGCGAAATTTCTTAATTCTGGTATCAAAGTAGTTCTCTAGAAACAAATATATAGCTTTCCTCAACAAATAAAGTCTTTTTTGTTTTAACAACGTTACAACCAAACATTACGAGATAGGTTTTGAAGTTTCACAGCTGCCATAGCCATAAAAAAAAAACGCAGCAGTATTATAATATTTCACTCTAAGTAGGCGGCGCCCTTAATGATTGTCCTCGTCATCTTCCGGACATGATCGGACGGAAATGCTGCTTCATATTTGTTAAAGAGGTAGGACAGGAAGTCCGTTGCGCGTCGTCTTTTGAGGTATAATGGTTTAAACTTCCGACCCGTTGTTTACTAATACATTACTGAGATAGCCGCGTAACGTTACCGTGTTTACCCTCCACAACCTCCACATCCCAGACCGGCACGTTGGACGAAATACCTTCTGGTACACCCTCGCCGAAGTTTCCACGCCCATCGTTCGCTTGAGAGCACATTTCAAAGGGGGTCGATTTCCCGCGATTCTTGTCTCACTATCCATCCGGGATATCCGCATAATTACACTGATGAGGTAGGAATGAAGAAGGTGGTGTTTTAGAGGAAATGTACCCACATTAGAATGTAGAGAGAGCGCTAGGAAATACCTTATAAAATAAAACCTCTCTACAATAATAATAATAATAATTAGCACCGCGTCTTACTACCGTTCGGGTTTTACACTTTAAGTACTAATTACGCTAATGGAGTAGGAATTGGGAAGGTTGAATTAGAGGAAGTGAACCCGTATTTGCGTGGAGGGAGAGTGGAAAACCATGTAGACAAAACCAGCACCAGTTAACCCGACCGAGATTCGAACCTCGATCTCCCCGTCCTCGGCAGTTGAGCTCAACACGACAAGCGCGTTAGCCAACTACGCCACCGAAGCAGGTAACCTCTCTACACTTAGCTGAGATTTAAGTACTGACATTTCCATGATCAGCAAACAAGACTATACGAGACTGAAGCTTCCGTCCATATGATTACCATTGCTGATAAAACCGTAGTTATTAATGGTGGCCGCACGTTCAAAGGCGTTATTCTCACAATAGACTGCCGATGACCGAAAGATCGTGCTTCAAATCCCGGCTGGTTATACTGAGGGTGGTTGTCCCCTAAATGGTTTTTCACTTCCCCCTCCAAGCAAATGCGGGTATTATTCCTCTTAATTCAACCTTCTTCATTGCTAATACACAATCGTAGTTAGTACATACATGTTTAGAGCCTGAATGTTTAGTAAGACGTGGGGATTACATAATAATCCGCGACATAACCTAACTAATATAAACGTAGCCAGTTAATATTTGTGATTGGCTGGGAAGTTCCCTGTGTGAGGCATACATGTGTGTGAAACCACCTCCCTAATGGACCCAGTCGATGCTCGGAACTCAAATTCCTATCAATGGTGAATCGTGACTACCCCTTTACTCTAATATGTAGAGAAGGTAACGATAACTATTACAAAGTAAATGTATAACAAATTAGAGACTGGGAAATATCTCATAAGAGTAAGAGAAATAAATAAGTAACAATAATAGATTTAATATAAAAACCATACAAAATTATATAGGGTTACAATTGATAAACAAGATTAAATGCAGGACCAAAGAATAATAAACAGTAATAAATGTCCCTTAAATTGGTTAGGGAAAACATGTAACTCTTAGAAGTATAAAGGAAAACATAGTTTTAAACTGACAGATATGATAGGATTTAACAACTCCAAAAATATAGGAACTTCCCGTAGCACGAGAGAATACGTGTCCAAGACGACAGGGAACAGTCAAATGGAAGTTAAGTTGATAGAGAGTATTGGATTCCAAAACAGCCGGGCTAGCGCCAGACTACCACCAGAAGGGTATAAACAGAAAACATGGTGAATTTATTAGTAATAAAAATATATCTGCAAATCTTATAGATTTAGAGTTACTAAGCTAAATGTCGACCAACTAACTGGCTTGATTTTAAACTAAGAAAGGTCCCATAGACACAATAAATAATAAATGTTAAGAGGACGGTCTGTCAATTACATTAGCAGATGGCAAACAATCAGGTGTCAACACAAAATTGTACTATGGCCGGTCCTTTCCCAGTGGGTGCTACCAGATCACACAATAGTACATTTATACCACTACCCACTCCCTGGGGTATACATAAAATCTAGTACACACTCACTTTAAATATTTGGACAAATGAGGTGCCAACAAGGGGCAAATGAAAATACTATCTGTGCGGGCCACTATAGAAAACTAGCTGTGTTCCGCACTTTGCGCACCCAAAATAGTAAAACAGAAAAAGGGGTGCCAACAAGAATGCTGTGAGATACTGACTTAACTAGGTCCTCAAATAAAGGCGTTAGACAACCTGCTTGTAGCCGTACACAAATTAGAACAAGTGAGCATGACGTCCACGGCGTCGTGGGATATTGTGAAGTCATGAGGACTTAAAACGGAATATTGAACTTATGGAGAAGAGGAACCTTAAAGCAAGGTCCTTACTACATATAGAGCTCAAAGCCCCAGTATTTAAGCTATGTTATATGGACATAGGGAAAATATATAGTCAGACTAACTGACTAAGGAAATTAAGTCAGATTGACACAAAACCAAATTTAGTAATTCTGACTAAAACAATAAGTCTGAAGGACTTAGAAAACATTTTAGCCACTTCGACTAACTAAACTAAGTCAGAAGGACACAGAAACATAACTTAGTCACTCTGACTAAAACAGCAAGTTTGAAGTACTTAGAAAACATTATAACCAGTTCGACTAACAGAAACTAAGTCAGAAGGACACAGAAACAAAACTTAGTCACTCTGACTAAAACAGAACGTTTGAAGGACTAGGATATTTGTTGAATACCTGGAACATCAGACGAGATTCCCTTGTCGTCAAGGTGGTTAGAACCACGACCCAAACATCAAGACCATCAGTTTCTTCTTCAGGTGCTGGAGCAGAAGTTCCTCCATAGAGGATATAAAATGATGAACTACAGTTGAATGAACCTAGGGGTCCCCCGTTATATACTCTTATTTCTGACTCTAAAAAGGACCAAATATGGGCATGTAATGAGGGAAAAGAAGACCTGGTGGTCTAGGGGTAAGGTGTCGGACTGCTGTTCTGGGAGTCCGGGGTTCAATCCTCGGTCCCGGCACAGATTTATATGATTTCCAAACCCTTCCTTCACCTCTGACTAGACGTGTATTAATCACACCTTGTGAATGTGGGGAATACCAGGCCTCCACCGTGGTTCGGATTTCACGTTAAACTGTAGGTCCTCCATTTCATCTCACAATCACCCTACCAATACACATTAGCGTAAGTACGTATAACCCGAACGAGTATTAAGACGCGGTGCTAATAATAATAATAATAATAATAATAATAATTAGGGAAAAGGAAGGCGGGGAGGCGGGAATAGTGGAGAAAGAGTTACCGAGGAAGTCCGCTAAGGCAGCAGTGCTCGTAGCTCGAGGTATAGAGCCAACGACAGTCAGGTCCTTCGTCAACATCGAGTGTTCAAGGGTTCAGGCGTTTGTTAAAACTGCCACTTCTTCTCTTCCGCTATACTTGCAGAATGGTTTTTCGAAGCTTTGTGTTTGTATCCGGGAATATCCACTTAGAGTAAGTAGAACACAAATGATATTATTGCATAATATATCAGTTTTGATTCTCTTCTTTGGATTCCTTTATTTCAGTTTAGTATTTTGTGCGGATTACGGTTTGTAGAGGTCATTTTACTTGAGTGGCATGCTACAACGGAAATACAGTCTATTGAGATCCCAGCAATATAGACCACGTGATCACCGAAGAAGGTGGTTTATTTATCAATAAAAGCTAAGTTCCTACGTAAGGCCAATACATGAGATGATATCAATTAGTCCGAAACACGAACGTTCAATTTGTATTAATTTAAATATATATGAAAAATGACACCTGGTTACGGAAACCGATTTGTTTCCCCAGGTTATATCCCACTGCACGTATGGGAATTTTCAATTATTAAATTAAAATTAATGTAAGTGAGGTTTTAGGGGGTGGGGTGAGATGTGACCTTGGGATTCACAGCCTATGGAAATTTGAACCCCCTCCCTCTCCTCAGCCCCTTTTACATGTAGGTGGATAGGTTTTTGTTTATGGCACCCAAGCGACACTAATAAAAGCATCGCCGAAAACCCCACGAAGCCTTTTGCAGAAGAGTTTGGTTAACCCAAATACAAACCCATCCAATATATTGGTATAACGTGATGAGTTTTTTCTTAGAACGTGTTCTTGACAAGTCAGATTATTTATTTGTGCGATTTGTATCCGTCAGACTTTGTTGGTTGAGTCGTGGCCTCGGGCGCTGACAAAGGATAGACGTGTCTGAAGCCAGTTGAGCATTAGCGGCACATTTCCTAAAACACAGGTTCCCAAACTCTATTGTCTTACGACCTACTTGAGCAAACATACATATTTGATAAACTACCAAGATATACATAATATAACATTATTTTGTATAAAATTCCATAAATTTATGGACTAGTTTTATCTGTCCACTTCATTTTTATAGTTTATCATAAAAATTGTTGACAGTATTAAGCTACGTTTACACTATGTTGCGAAACATGCTATATAGGAATGTTATATGGAATTGTTATAAAAATAAGTAAACGTACTGGAAAATGTTGTATAAAATGATGTTATTTAACAGATTTTCGCGCTATATTGCAGTATTTTGTTTAATCCATCTGTTGTTGGTAACTTATATAACATGTGCTACTATAGTAATGTTAGAGATCGTTTACGGTTGCTATATAGCATTCATGATGTTAAATTGTGCTGTGGCAGTCATCCCGAACCTGGCTCCCTATCGTCTCCATCGCCAGAGCTGATAGTAGGTCCATGTTATGCATATTATTATTATTTAGTAACGAAATGAACACACGAGTTCAACTCTGATATTAAATGTAGTTTTGGTCCACGTGGGTGCAGCACCTCTTTTATTTCGCTGGGCCATCCATCGTGGCCGTGATGACTCAGCTTTCCACCGCGCGTTGAGACTGGTACTGACCCAGTATTAAAATCGGGTGGACACCGTGTTAAATTGAAGTATTGTTTACACAAGGTTCCTATTCTGGAGAAACTAAGTACAATCATCAAATAGTTATATTATAAAAGGTTTATTAAATGATTAAGAAACGATCTGGTCGCTCTGATTACAAACGTAAACATAAGGAAGCAAAAGGTATCTTGTTCAAGCCCGGGCGACCGTACAAGTACAATTATCACATTGTAATGCCTCATCCACACTCTCGCCGAGACGACCCGAGGGAGCCTGAGTGCGAGATTGTGGCTGGTGCTCTCACCTCGCACTACCTCGCCTTCTCTCGCCTCGCCTCGGCCACACTTTCGCCGAGACAACCCGAGGCAGCCCGAGTGCGAGATTGTGGCTGGTGTTCTCACCTCGCACTACCTCGCCTTCTCTCGCCTCGGCCACACTCTCGCCGAGACAACCCGAGGCAGCCCGAGTGCGAGATTGTGGCTGGTGTTCTCACCTCGCACTACCTCGCCTTCTCTCGCCTCGCTTCGGCCACACTTTCGCCGAGATAACCCGAGGCAGCCCGAGTGCGAGATTGTGGCTGGTGTTCTCACCTCGCACTACCTCGCCTTCTCTCGCCTCGCCTCGGCCACACTCTCGCCGAGACAATCCTAGGCAGCCCGAGTGCACAGAGAAGGAGAGAATCCTTGTCTGTGCCCGAGTGGGAGATTGTGGCTGGTGCTCTCGCCTCGCCTCGCCTTACCTCGCCTTCTTTCGCCTCACCTCGACCACTCTCGGGTCCGTGTCGGTCTTTGGAGTCAAAGTCAAAGGGCGCGAGACGCGAGTACGAGTGAACCGCCGCACTCTCGTCCAGCCAATGCGCAATTAGAACCCGGAATGTTGACACTCGGCACGTCATCGTAATTGATTCTTCTTAATTTTCAATCATTTTAATTTTAGTTTCTCTTAATTTTTTGCTTAGTAAATTCTTTTGCAAAGCATGAATGACTGGACAAATGACACAGCAATCCAATTCTTGGAATAATACCAAGGCGGCCCCGTTTTTTCGGGAACCGAAACATGTGTATCACAACGATTAAAATAAATTTAACGATGCATGAGTTTGCATAAGTTGATGTTATATAGCAAGTTCAACATCCTTGACCATATGCATCGAAATAACGACTGTACGACGAGTTACTGTGGGTGACCCACCTCGGTGGCGTAGTTGGCTAACGCGCTTGTCGTGTTGAGCTCGACTGCTGAGGACGGGGAGATCAAGGTTCGAATCTCGGTCGGGTGAACTGAGAGTGGTTTTTCCTGAGTGGTTTTCCACTCTTCCTCCACGCAAATGCGGGTTCACTTCCTATAATTAGAACCTTCCCAATTCCTAATCCATTAGAGTAATTAGTACATAAAGCGTATAATCCGAACAGGTAGTAAGACGTGGTACTATATATATATATATTATATTTATTATAGTGCTGACCAACAGTCGTGATACTTTTGACAGGCCAGCACTGAAAAGTACATAAGTATCTTACATATGAGCATAAATACACAAGTAATTAAAATGAGCATTCATAGCTAAGTGATGATACATAGAAATATATATTTAATAAAATATTCTAATAGTAGTAATAATAAACTACTTTAGTTGAGTAATAATGAAAATCAATTACCATTGATATAATTAAAAGAACATTATACATAATAATGCAAATTTAGATATTGAATGTAGGACATGCAATGTGTAAATTAATGATAGGGGAATTCCTTGAATAAATCTTTTGAGTTTGGTTCTTATTTTATGGTAAAAGTCAAATTCGACAAATTTTGAATTTGCGCTGGGGATACAACGGCCAATAGAGATGGACTTGTAAGAGTTATGGCGAGAAAACAATATTAGATTACGAGAGGCCCGTAATAAAAACCGTATTTGGTAGTTACCAAATGTAATTAAACAATTTTAATATAATATTGATACATCAAGTCATGTTATGTGCATCTTTCCCTTTTGATAGATATTATCAATAACTACAAAATAACACAAATGATATACTAAAATATTATCAATGTTGGCCACAAAGAAATATGTTTTAATTTTATAAAACTGTTTTTCCGACCAAAATCAGAGTGAACATATTCAAGAGCAAATTTACAATAAACGTTGCTATCGAGAACATTAAAAACAGAAATATCGTCACAAGTCTGCGTGATAAGAGAGTTTGGAGCACTAAAAGGTTTCTAATTGTGTCATAATCATAATAAGTCTGGTTAAGATAAAATTTATCATAGCAGGTGGTAAAAAATTTACGTTGAACGTTTTCCAAACTGAGAGATTCCGTTGAGGTAATGGAGTTCCACACAACATCTTTACAAGCTTAGATCTAACCAAGGCTTGGTGCAGTGATAAAATACAACCAATTTTAGGGAATAAGAGAATACACTTAATAAGTCCAAGTAATTTCAATGAGTGATATCTTATATAATCTTAGTAATAGTATATAAATTTTCCTTATTTCGTATTTTGTCATGCATTTATTATTGCATTACCAATAAAATCTAATCTGTTAAAATCATTTCTATACTCTGGTTCATATAAATCTCATTCGGAAATTAAAGGGCTTGGCGTAATAATGTTATTTGTTACAACTATATTACAGTAGCTATAGTTCATATTTGTTTTCCTATACCTCCTTAAATAGAGCCACAAACTTGATGTATCAATTCTTGAAGATTCAAAGCTTGTGTGAAATTAGAACTAAACAAATAATTTACTTAGGCCTATAAACTACGGATTTTTTTAAAGACTTAAATATCAACGTCTTAGAATTACTATTTTGTGACATAGCCTGTTGTTGCCTCAAGCCCTTAAATTCATCACGTTTCAAATATAATCCCCATAAAAGCTTGATTTATATTTGGTCAGTAGAGCGAGAGAGTTGATAGCGATCTCTGTCTGTTGCTATGGCAACATTAACCATGGTGGATTATTCCCTCTCTATCATGTGTTCAGGATCTTATAGGACCTATTGATACCACGGTTTCTAAACATTTCAGGGTAATGCCGATATATGATCCAACGGACGTATTTTGACATATTATGTAGTTGGTACAAGAAAAATAGGTTGTCAATAATTATTGAAACTATTTGCTTTAAATAATTTAATTTTTACTATTTCAACATAACCTTGCACATGAATATTTAGATATCATGAATATACCTTATAACGTTATTTTATTTTTTAACCTAGCCTTAGAATTAAGTGTAGTTTATTGACGAGTATTTCTTTGAATTCAAAATTTTTCGAAAATTATTTGAGTGATTTTGTATAAAATATATATCAAATAAATAATAAAACTGTGTATTGAATTTTAGGAAAAAAAAAATCCTTTAAGTTTAGTCTAATAATGACTTTTTATATACAAAAATAGAAATATTTGTAAAATTGCTCTAACTATTTGATTCAAAATGAATACCAGCTAATTTTTTTACAATATAAATAATCTTACTTATTTGTTTTTCTTAGAAAAAAACATTTTATAATAGTTTAATACTGGCAGATTTTTAAAACTTTATATTTTTTAATCGTTATAATAATTTTGTTCTAAATTTGTACACAAGGTCTATTTTATATGATAAATAATAATCTACCCTTAGTTTACTTAAACAAATTAATTCAAAGGTAGTTGACTTATTACAAATTTTAGAAACTTTGAATGAAATTTTTCTAAAATGGCCTTGTTCAACACAGATATCTGATATTAGTTTTTCATTATGTATAAGATCATAATTTTATTCTTAAACATTAAAAATAAATTGAGCTTTGTTTACAAATAATTGATTTTTGAAAATTTGAAATTTGTTAAAAATATTTGAACAATTTTGTTTAAAATGTATGTAAGAAGTATTTTTTAAACTATTGTTCTCTGAGGGAAACTTATCGAAGGGTACTTTAATAACATACTATTTTTGACAATTTTGTACCAATCTATAATATGCTCTATGAGAAAGTGTGTGCAATTGTGTCATACCATTTACAGTAGCCCCATGGCTTCTTTGGTGCTGACTGACAGCTCACAGCTGACAGCTAAAGGCTTTAAAATGTTACCAGACCAAATTATGTATCTCTAGGCCGACCCATATGATCTGCAAAAACATGTGTTTAGCAGCTGTCCCTTTTGACGGTCAAAATTTAGGTATATACCTACATTTTGACGGTCAGAAGTCAGCTGTGAGCTGTCAATCAGCACCAAAGAACCCATGGGTCTACTGTATTTATATTTGCACTGGTGCTTATTTGCTTGTTTTAGTGAATACGCTCCCTCAAACTTTGCAATTCTTTTTTCTTTTTTTACAATTGACTTAAAGGGTATGATTCCGAAACATTTTAGATTTTTTGATAACGGTTGAACTGTAAAAAATTATATAGTCTATAGTCAAAATATATGAAAATAAATATTTTCTCCTAGCTCAATGTCAACTTTATATTGATATAGGTAAAAAAAATGTATTAAAAACCTATAACATTTGGATTGTACATTTTATTTCAGTCTTTTGCGATAGCAAATTTATTCAGGATGATGGTTCCAGTAAAAAAAGGTAGTTTACAAGATTCAAAATTTCTTTAGAAATAAAATCAAGGGTAAATTTTTATTTGAAATGATAGGTTTTGTATTGAGATCTTCGGAGTTGTTATTAGATAGACGAAAAAAAAAAAGTTTAGAATTAATTCATTCATTCCTTGCAAAGCGAAACCAATTTTGTAATTTTCAAATAATCTCGTTTCGTTTATTTTTAAATGTTCTGTCTTTCGACAAGTCCATTGCCTAATCAAAATTGAGTCCTCCAGCATGCCCTATACGCTGCTTCCTTTTTTATATCCTGAAACTTATTTCCTTGTTTGAGGTGATCAATCAGTTACATTCGTGACCTTCCTGGTAACTTTTTCCCCTTCCACCTTGCTTTCTTTGACATTATTCAATAATCCATTTACTGTCATCAACTGGCCATAATGGTACTCTTTTTATTTATCATTTTTAGAAAGTTTTCTTCAGTCACCCGATTTTTCCACTTTATCCTCTCTATTACCCTCCAGCACCACATAGCACAGCATTCCAAATATAATATATCCTCCTTTTTCCTCAAGGTCAATCTCAAAGCTCCATACAAAGCATTCTCCATTTGTAGAACTTCACCAGTTTCATATCCGAGTTTCAGTTTTCTAGTCAGTAGCATCCTCTTTCTCGTTAAAATGATTAAATCTTTTTTTCTACATTTATTTTATTCACATGGCCTTGTAACGGGTATGAGGATTTCACTTTTAAAAGTTAGTGAGTTCGCCCCGACTTCGACATTTTCTAAGAGTTGAAAAGTTTTTAAGGAGGGAAGTGTAGGGGACGGGAGAAAAAGTTAGTGTTTTTGAAGTATTTTATCTTTTTTTGGCGAAAATAAATTAAGTATTGGTATATTTGAAACATAAAGAGTTTAGTTTTCTTCACATATTAGCATTAGATGAGAAACATTTTAAATGAAGATAAATATTTGTCATTAAATTCCAGGACACCCTCGACAGAATAAATTTTGAGGTTACCGTGTGAGTAAAAGTAATCTCAGTTTTCCACTAAATGCATGTTTTTTAAAAATATTAGTCAAAAACATGTTTTTCTATAAAAACTGCAAAAACAGATTCCTTTTCTTGCGTTCCTTTCACTGTTCTGTGTTCATCTCTTTTGATAAGTAAGTGTCAATTTTTTCACTTTGACAAGTGATTCCAATTTACATCACTTATTAAAGTGAAGCATATTTGTAAGGCGAGTGGATGATTACGAAACGGTTTATCAGTACATTTTTGCATGTCAGTAACCCATATCGGTCAGCACGTGGACTAAGACGTAGTTGGTCCCACACCTTTTCTGGTTTGTCAGTGACAAGGAGATCAGGGTTTGAATCCTGGCTGAGCGTATTGAGGATATTTCTCCCTTTTAAGTTTCCCAACTCTCCCTCTTCTCTGAAAACACTGGTACATTTCCTATAAATTCTACCTTCTCCGTTTCTACCCCATTATTTTAAATATGTAGAAAGTACGTAAGAGTTTTGTGAGGTACTTTCTCCTTTCACCCTCCTTATCCTGTCTTAGATAGGACAACTTTAAACCACTGATAGCAAGTTCTGGCACTAATATTTTTTTTCAATAGGTCTGTATCATATTCGGTGGCAACCACGAACCCTTGTCACTCCGGATGTATTTGTCGCGGGAGTCTGGAACAGGTAATGCCCCTCTCACAATCCTACGGGTCGATGTAGGTCGTGAGGGATCTGTGTTCCCCCGAGAGATAGATACACTTCCTACTGTGATTTACAGCCTCCGGATACATTACCATAGCCATTTTGTTATATTCTCACCCAGTAGGTTTACGAATGTGTGGCCCGACATGGGCTGAGCTATGCTAACCTCTAATAAATATTTAGCGCACGCATGCACAGAGTTTTTATTTGATAGCAGTGGCGGCTCGTGTATAGGCACTGCGGAACTGCAGAACCCCCTATTTCCACTTGATATTATCGATAACATTTAATATAATGAGTCTTTTTTTTCTTTAATTCTTTCTTTATTTTTGTAGTACAATATATATTCCTTAAGCTTAATGTCAGTACTTCAGTAACCATCCCCCAGTTTATGATAAATATACAAAAATCTTTGTATGGAACTGTGCGCTTCACAGTGCCAACGACGTGGTGTTTGAATGATGTGCGCATGCGCACATAGGAGGGTGGTGGGGAGGAAAGTGGGACTGCCAGGTAGAGAGAGCACTGTTGCTCTCGCAGTGCCGGCTCTGGCGTGATGGTGGAAGGAAGTTTTTTTTTACTCAGCGTGTGTTATGCTTAAAAATCGTGTACCATATTCTTGAATGTGATAAAGTGTAGAAGAGTGTTGAATTAGATTATTATTCTGCTTCCAGCTATTCTATTTGATTCATTTTTTTTTCGGTTCTTTTATTTAACAGAAAGACTAAATGCGCTTGCAGTACTTTCAATGGAGAACAATCTCCTCAATTGTCATTTAGAGATCAAGGAGAGAATTATTGAACGTTTTGCGTAAATTAAAACAAGAAGAATGGATTTCATTTTTAAATGAATAAATTAAGCTTGAACTGTAACAATTTAAGTTAAAGTAAGTGAAAAAGTTTTGTTTTTTTGCTAACATTTTATCAAGTTCCTGAATAAATTTTCTTTTTATACATGTTTTCCCCCCCCTTTTACACAATTTTAAAACAAAGGCTAAATCTTTTCTGGGGCAGCACCCCCACTAATTTTAGCTACGAGCCGCCACTGTTTGATAGGAGCATTTAACATGAAATAACCCACCTTAGGTGGTCGAATAGACTAAGGCGTAACTCTCACAATTGTCTCGACTGCCTATAACGGGGAGATCAGGGTTAGAATCCTGGTCATGTGTACTGAGTATTTTTTTCCTAAATGTGTTTCCACTCTACCTTCATGCAAGTGTGGGTACATATCTTTTAAAATCAGCCTTCCTCTTCATTGGAACATGATTATTACATAAACATATAGCCCAAACGGGCAGTAAGACGTGATGCAAAAGAAAATTAAGTCTGCCTAAACAGGTGGGTAAGAACATGAATATCGTTCTGTCTGATTTGTCTCTAAAGGAAGCGGTGACGGTTCAAATCCCGACCTGGTAGGTACAGTACATTTAGGGGGACTTAGCCTAAATGGTGTTCCATTCTTTCTCCACGCAAAGGCGTGAGGGATAATTTAATAAAGCCCTGTAACTGGGATCCATACATAGACTTCCCTCGTTACTGGCAAAACAGATAAGAAGAGATTGACACCCCAGACAGCGAAACCACTGTCGAATGTGTGTATATTCACCAATAGTTTTTTTCAGCACCGCATCTTACTACCTGTTCAGGTCCTCTGTACCTGTGGTTGACCACTCTAATCAAAAGACTTCCCTCCATCTTTCTGCTCAGATTTAGAGAAACCTTTTTAACTCGAGGTGGGGTTGTAGGGAACGCGAGTTAAGGGAAGCGTGTTTTTTTTTGCAGTTTTTATAGCAACACTTTTTTTTTGTCTAAATAAATAAAATATTTCTTCAGTACAAACATAGAGTTTACATTCCTTCACACAGTGATATCAACATTTGTTGAATATTTGTCATAAGCATAGTAGCTTAAATTACAAACTTTTTCAATTAATATAAAAAGTTTCCATTAAATTCCAGGACAACTTTGACAGATATTCAAGAACTGTTGATATCACTATGTGAATAAAATTAAACTCTGTGTTAGTACTATAAAAATATTTGGTTTCTTTTGACAAAAAAAAAAAGTTTTTCTATAAAATCTGCAAAATTACTACCCCTAGTTGGCGATCCCTGCGCTTCTATCTCAGGCAGGCCGGCTTATTGACCGTCGTCTTCCCTAGACTTAGCAAGAGGCTTCGACCATGTCTGAAAGTAAGTACTTCTCTTGAAACCTTTTTACTTCTTAAGTCCCACTCTCCACCTGGTTTATATCTCTCAGCACTTCTCTCACGGGCCTTTCGGGGCAGTCACCCTGCTGGATTCACCAAAGGGTGCAAATTTGCTCCGGTGCAAGAATAGAAATGGCGCTACTTTGTGCCCAAGACGAGCCTTTTATTTGATCTATTTATCTATTCACTAAACAAGGAGCAAACTAGTGGCAAGAACTATAATGACGTCACCTGCCTCGGTGGCGTAGTTGGCTAACGCGCTTGTCGTGTTGAGCTCGACTGCTGAGGACGGGGAGATCGAGGTTCGAATCTTTCTCCCTCCACGCAAATGCGGGTTCACTTCCTCTAATTCAACCTTCCCAATTCCTAATGCATTAGAGTAATTAGTACTTAAAGCGTGTAACCCGAACGGGTAGTAAGACGCGATGCTATTTATTATTATTATAATGACGTCAACAAATGTCATCATTTATAATTGTTGACTTTTTAATATTAAGAGAAAGTATTGTGATCGTGGAAAAAAAATCTATCTCAAGATTATGCGAATTTTAACGTTTTATTTGAACATGAACCTAAAAAAGTGGATTTTACAATTATGTCTGTTCCCATATCTGCCTGTCTATCTGTAGCCACGGATCCAAAACTGTTTTATGGATTTTGTTCAAACTTTATATTCAGATTTTTTATAGCTATACCACAAAACGATTTTTGATATTATACTGATGACTAATTATTATTAAAAAAAATTGATTTTTTTTAAATAGCTATAACGATTTGGTTTCAAATGGGTATCTAGGGATTGTTTGACATGACAAATAACAGTGTATAATTGTTTTGGGGGTAAAAATTCATCTATGGGTAGTTTACTGATGACTGATTTAAAAAAAAACAGGAAATATTTTTAAAATGGCCCCAACGATTTGGTTTCAAATGGGTATTTTAGGAGTGTTTTACATGGAAAATAAACTTGTATACTTGGTTTTTGGGTAAAAATTCGGTACAGTGTCGCTTACTGATGAGTGATTTTTGAAAATTCGAATTATTTTGTAAAAGACTATAACAATTTTACTTAAAATGTTTATCTTGGAGTGTTTAACATGAAGATGGCAAACAAATCTGATTCTTTCCTTGGGGAGAAAATTTGGTTGTGGGTAGTTTATTGGTGTCTTCTTTTTTTTAAATTTGAATATTTAAAAAAAATGTATCTAACGATTTGGTTCAACATTGGTATTTGAAGACTATTTAATATTATCAATAATAATGTATCTTTATTTATATAAAATAAATTAATTTTAGGGTAACTTAATCCAAACAAATTATAGAAAATGTTACTAGCTTTTCATCATAAATAAAACTATGTTTTTATTTTTACAAATAAATAATTTTATGGTTGTTTACAAATAATTTATTTAGGAAAATTTAAATTTTGTTAAGTTCAATTTGAACAATTTGGTTTAAAATGTATATATAAAGAGTGATTATTGCGATTATCAAGTTGATATGTTTATTTTTGTAAGCACGGCTTATTTAAGGGTAGTTTAGAAAAACATTGAAAATTTTCTTCGGAGCAATAGTAATTTAGACAAAATGAGAAACTTTGTGCGATTGTGTCTTACTATTTTTATTTTTTTACCAATATGTGTGAATTTACTTCCAAGTCAATGCTACGTTATTGAAGTTCTCTAAAATGAAAATGACATAACATACAATTATTACTAAACCTTTTTCAATGCTTTTAAAACAAGAATATTATTAATTATAAAGCACCTATCTATATTATTAGTTTAAAGCTTTAGTTGCATTAATAAATCATTTAAAGAACATTTAAAACGCGTTTTAAAAATACACTTACATGCTATATTAATTTTATTGACGAGATATCTTTGGATTTAGTAGAATGCAAAACCTATTTGGATATAAGGAAATATTCTTAGGATTGTTGTTTTATTTTATGCTATTTGATGTTGTTTTGTCTTATAATAACAACAGGAACGGAAGGCGTTATATAAATGTAAAATGCAACAATAGCAGATAAGGAATAGCTTTGTTACTACTACATATAAATCTATATGGAAGCATATTATGTGCCTGTACGATGTATATTATTTTAATTCCTTTATCATTAAAGTGTAGATGCATATAACTTGAATTGAGGGCAGTATTTTTACAGTTTTTATAGAAACATTTTTTTTTACCTGAATAAATAAAATATTATTCCAGTAGAGATATGGAGTTTAATTTTCTTCAGATGGTGAAATAAACAGTAAATCCTGGAATTTAATGACAACTTTTTCTCTTCATTTAAAATGCCATTATGCTCATTCATATCAAATATTCAAACACTTTTCATATTACCATGTGAAGAAAACTGTTAAATTTTATATTTTTATTGGAGAAATATTTTATTTATCTTGTCCAAAAAAAAAGTTTTGCTATTAAAACTGCAAAAACACTTTCCCTAATTCGAATTCCATGCTTCCCCACCTTAATTATTGTAGTACATTTAATTAATTGTATCCTGCGGCGTTACAATAATAAACCGCCATTTTAATTGATAGCAGTGACATGATTTTAAAGTTGCACATACTATTGCTTAGGCGTAAATGAACGGCGTAATTTTTTTTTCTCGAACTGCATTTGTTCTTTTAGGTGAATACGGATTTAGACACATCTTTCAAAGTGGCGTCGGTGCATCTGTTTTCCCCCTTTAGTGACTCCCCTCCCATCTCTCCCATATCAAGGAACATTTCCTAAAGCTTACGTAGTCCTAAGTGAAGAGTTAAGCTAATCCTTTCATCCTTGCGCTTGGGAACCCCTTGTAAACGATCCGGAGCGGACAGGGGGCTGTTACAAACATCCCGAGCTCTTCCTAGGGGCGGAAAGAGAAATAATCCCTGAAGGTTCATGAGAAACTTTCGCCAAGTCTTCTCGGCAGGGTAGGCACATAGTAGGATCGTCCCAGGCGGGTTTGTATGAATGTAGTAGGATCCCCATAGGAATATTTAGTCATATAGTAGGATACTCACAGGAATATTAACACATATAGTAGGATACTCACAGGAATAGTAACACATATAGTAGGATACTCACAGGAATATTAACACATACTAAGATACTCACAGGAATATTAACACATATAGTAAGATACTTACAGGAATATTAACACATATAGTAAGATACTCACAGGAATATTAACACATATAGTAGGATACTCACAGGAATATTAACACATACTAATGTAACAATACAATGCTTCGTACTGTACAATTGCTCCCCACCTAACCTAATATCACAAATTGATTCGCCTAAATACATACTACCCACCCCCAGAATAACCTCGAAGAAACCTATAATAGTATTCTTCACTATTATAGCCTAATGTAGCCCCAACAATTACTCAAAATCAGCATTCAGAAAAATCCATTATAAACAGTGTAGTAAAATAACTGTTCAACACGTACCTTCGTCCAGATCCCCTGGCTACGTCGCTGGCAAGTCAAACGCACCGATGAACAAGAGTTGGGCGACTACATCTCGGAGAACGTGCTCAACGATCCACTCAGCCCGAACATTGCAATAAAACTAGCCAATGTTTACTTGATACCTCTTCGCCAAATCAACTAACCCTGGTCTGCCGTCTGGCGGAGAGATATGGAAAACCCTCGCCGATCTTTCAAGCTTCTACATTGGTCAAGAAATGGAATACTGCATTGCGACAATGACGCGTCCAATCAGCGGCTTGGAAATCCTACGAAGTTGCTTCAGAATGACGTAATGGACTGTTTGAGCGTAACTGAGTTGGATGTGAAAACCCCTCCCCCTTGTTTCCGTGTTTTAGACTCATTATAAAGAGGATTGTAAATTGTAAATATGTATCATTATAACTACACGTTGGACAGGTGTAGGGATCACATTTATTAGAACGTCTGGTAGAGACGTATTATATTTACTGCACGTTTGACAGGTGTAGGAATCACCGTAGAAATGTAGCATGTTAAGAAAGAAAGTTTGATAGTTGTTTTATCGCTATTGAACGTTACAGTTAGGAAATAACTTTAAAATGTAGAATCTTAGAAACGAACTTTTCACCTTGTTTAAATTATGTTGGTTTTGCAAGCTTTTGTTTAGGTCATGAACGAGGGGCCTACATTAATTAGTTAAATGTATAGTCAACGCAAAGAGGAAATTGCGTTCGACTTAGAAACTTTTATGTTAACTTAGCTAACCTTGTGTTTGGATCACGTTGATCCAACTCTAATGTAAATTTGAAGTACTTTGAATTAACGTAAATGCAAGTTAAGTTCGTTCGATATGTCATGAGAACATATGTAAAACTTGTTCTTAATTTACGCTTTGAAAGACCTTAAGTCTTGTTTTGGGTTATGAGTAACCAGCCATAACTTTATGTTTGAAGGACCTTAAGTCCAGCGTACTTTGTGAATTCCTGCGCAAATAAGTCAATGTTTTCTTTCAGAATAGTAGCTATAGGATGTTTTGAATTAAGGCCATCTTTCCCGTGTTTGTTTAATACTTTTGACAATTAAAGAATATTTTGATCTAAGCTTTGCTCTATTTCCAGTTGTTATTTTCCATGTATTGTTGCATCCTTCCTATCCTATAGTTTTAGGGGCCTTATCTATAGGATCGGCGGAGGGTGTAATACTAAGATACTCACAGGAATATTAACACATATAGTAAGATACTTACAGGAATATTAACACATACTAAGATACTCACAGGAATATTAACTCATATAGTAAGATACTCACAGGAATATTAACACATATAGTAAGATACTCACAGGAATATTAACACATATAGTAAGATACTCATAGGAATATCAACACATATAGTAAGATACTCACAGGAATATTAACACATATAGTAAGATACTCACAGGAATATCAACACATATAGTAAGATACTCACAGGAATATTAACACATATAGTAAGATACTCACAGGAATATTAACACACATAGTAAGATACTCACAGGAATATTAACACATATAGTAAGATACTCACAGGAATATTAACACATATAGTAGGATACTCACAGGAATATTAACACATATAGTAAGATACTCACAGGAATATCAACACCTATAGTAAGATACTCACAGGAATATTAACACATATAGTAAGATACTCACAGGAATATTAGCACATATAGTAGGATACTCACATGAATATTAACACATATAGTAGGATACTCACAGGAATATTAAAACACATAGTAGGATACTCACAGGAATATTAACACATATAGTAGGATACTCAAAGGAATATTAACACATAGTAGGATACTCACAGGAATATTAACACATATAGTAGGATACTCACAGGAATATTAACACATATAGTAGGATACTCACAGGAATATTAACACATATAGTAAGATACTCACAGGAATATTAAAACATATAGTAGGATCGTCACAAGAAGAAACTTATCCGACAGTTAAAATTGTAATTATTTTTTAGTTAGTAAGTGAAATATCAAGTCTATTACCGTCTTATTCTAGTGGTAGGAATTGTGATTGTAGCTTGGAGGAAATACATACATCGGTGGTCATACGGACTGAATGTCAGACTCATATAATCTGGTCAATCATTAACGGGGATGTTAGAACCCGAATTTCAACAGAGTGTACTAACGAAGATATTTCCTAAATGTTTTTCTATTTTCTGTCTAAAAAAAAAAGTAGGTACATTTACTCTAAATTATACTTCCCTCGTTCATACCCCATTAGTGAATATATATATATATACACACACACATATATATATATATATGGCTTGGTCGGGCAGTAGAACGTAAAGAAAAAGAAAAAAATAAGTTGAAAGACAAATCGTTTAATAATGAGTTATGTAAACGAGTAATTAGTCCAAACGAACGTCACTAGTAGGCCATGTTTGCGTAGTGACCTTCCTTTTATAGTAATCTTTTTTCATCACTTGTTTTACCAACACTTACGTACACATGTTGACGTTTATATTGAACACAATGTGTAAAAGTTTGTCATGCCACCCCACGATAATAGGGCTGAATGTTGTCTGTGTGTTAGTGCAGGGTTAGCAAAGGATCACCTGTAGACCCAAGTGACTGAGCTATAGAAGGCATATTACACATTTACTCCACGGAGCTCAAAGGAACTCAAAAGCTCATTGCTGTACTTAAAAAAACGCGCCATATAACTCTACCTCGAGCTAGTTCTATCCAGTACACCTCTTTACACCCTATCCCTGTCTCGAGCTAGTTCTATCCAGTCCACCTCATTACACCCTATCCCTTTCTTGAGCTAGTTATATTCATTCCAACACATTACACCCTATCCCTATTTTTAACTAGTTATTTCCAGTCCACCTAATTACAACCTATCTTTATCTTTAACTAGTTCTATCCAGTACACCTCATTTCACCTTATCCCTATTTTTAACTAGTTATTTCCAGTCCACCTAATTACAACCTATCTTTATCTTTAACTAGTTCTATCCAGTACACCTCATTTCACCTTATCCCTATTTTTAACTAGTTATTTCCAGTCCACCTCATTACAACCGATTTTTATCTTTAACTAGTTATTTCCAGTCCACCTCATTACACCGTATCCCTATTTTTAACTAGTTATTTCCAGTCCACCTAATTACAACCTATCTTTATCTTTAACTAGTTCTATCCAGTACACCTCATTTCACCTTATCCCTATTTTTAACTAGTTATTTCCAGTCCACCTCATTACAACCGATTTTTATCTTTAACTAGTTATTTCCAGTCCACCTCATTACACCGTATCCCTATTTTTAACTAGTTATTTCCAGTCCACCTAATTACAACCTATCTTTATCTTTAACTAGTTCTATCCAGTACACCTCATTTCACCTTATCCCTATTTTTAACTAGTTATTTCCAGTCCACCTCATTACAACCTATTTTTATCTTTAACTAGTTCCTCCCAGTCCACCTCATTACACCCTATCAATCTGCGTCTAGATCTTCCCAATGGTTTCTCCCCAATAGGTTTAACAGTCAACGCCTTGAACAATGTTCTAGATTCTTCCATTCGCGCTGTATGTCCTTCCCACCGTAACTTTCAAGATTTGATTACCCTAACAATGTCTGGCAACTAATACAGGGTAGGTAGCTCATCATCATGTGGTCTCCTTCACTCTTTATTATCTGCATCCTATTTGAAACAAATATTTTCTTATAACGGGTTATAACGAACATTCCTAAATATATTGTCGTTTTTAAAAAAAAATTCATTCCCGTAAACGAAAATTTGAATGCTTGGTATACCTTTTACATTCTCAATAATATATTGGTGTAAATACACACAAACAAAATTAACCTACAATGACGCAATTATTAAAGAGGTACTTATAAAACATTAATTAAAACCAACTTAAAACGATCAATTAAATAAATCACATACAAGCTTAATCAGCCCATCAGAAAGACGCTAAAGTTTTTGATCCTTGAGCTGAGATTATTTTTGTATTATTTTAGGGAGTTAATATAAAATAATTAGGTATTTAAAGTTACGTTATTTTTATTAAATCCAGAAGTTAATTATTGTTTACAAACATATGAAAAAGATCACCTCTTCTTAATAACATTACCTAAAATTCTCTTCAGATTCGGCGGCCGCACGGTCTAAGGGCAGGGATGACCAATCCATAGCGCACGAACATGATTTGGGGGACACGCCAACAAGAAAAAAATAAACATAAAAATAAAACTTTCCCCAACGTGGTATAAGTTTTTTAAGCAAGTAATAGTTCCGTTGAATGTATACTACTAGTAGTATATATACACTCAACGATAGTTCGACAGTCGTGTCATTCAATCCCTTGTCAAAAGGAACTTGGTAAAGTCAACGGCTAGACATTGTCTAGCATGCTATTAAAGACAATAAGCTATGAGCCGAGCACACATTTCTTGACTAATAAAATACCACAAAATGTTTCAAACTAATATGAAAGAGATTATTTAAATATTTTTTTAACACAAATTTCAATTTATTGTCATAGTTTCACTGAATGTGTTATTTTAAATATTTTTACGTTTAGAAATTGAAATTAATATTGTCTAAGACACTCACTTTGACGATTTAATCAATTTCCCTTACTTAAAATCTAAGCGTTATTATAATATTTACAATTTGATTTGAGTTCGTCATCAAATTTCGTAATATTCAACAAGTTTTTAATTTCAAACACACATTAAAAAACGCAATTAATTGGTGGCACACTGGGCTAGTTCAAGATTCAGCCAGTGGCACACTGGACTAGTTCAAGATTCAGCCAGTGGCTCACTGGAATAGTTCAAGATTCATCCAGTGGCACACTGGACTAGTTCAATATTCAGCCAGTGGCACACTGGACTAGTTCAATATTCAGCCAGTGGCACACTGGACTAGTTAAAGATTCACCAATGGCACACTGGACTAGTTCAAGATTCAGCCAGTGGCACACTGGACTAGCTCAAGATTCAGCCAGTGGCACACTGGACTTGTTCAAGATTCAGTCAGTGGCACACTGGACTAGCTAAAGATTCAGATAGTGGCACACTGGATTAGTTCAAGATTCAGCTAGTGGCACACTGGACTAGTTCAAGATTCAGCCAGTGGCACACTGGACTAGCTAAAGATTCAGCCAGTGGCACACTGGACTAGCTCAAGATTCAGCCAGTGGCACACTGGACTATCTCAAGATTCAGCCAGTGGCACACTGGACTAGTTAAGATTCAGCCAGTGGCACACTAGACTAGCTAAAGATTCAGTCAGTGGCACACTGGACTATCTAAAGATTCAGATAGTGGCACACTGGACTAGCTAAAGATTCAGCCAGTGGCACACTGGACCAGCTCAAGATTCAGCCAGTGGCACACTGGACTAGCTCAAGATTCATACAGTGGCACACTGGACTAGTTCAAGATTCATCCAGTGGCACACTGGACTAGCTCAAGATTCAGCCAGTGGCACACTGGACTAGTTCAAGATTCATCCAGTGGCACACTGGACTAGTTCAAGATTCAGCCAGTGGCACACTGGACTAGCTCAAGATTCATCCAGTGGCACACTGGACTAATTCAAGATTCAGCCAGTGGCACACTTGACTAGCTCAAGATTTAGCCAGTGGCACACTGGACTAGTTCAAGATTCATCCAGTGGCACACTGGCCTAGTTCAAGATTCAGCCAGTGGCACACTGGACTAGTTCGAGATTCAGCCAGTGGCACACTGGACTAGCTCAAGATTCAGCCAGTGGCACACTGGACTAGATCAAGATTCAGTCAGTGGCACACTGGACTAGCTAAAGATTCAGATAGTGGCACACTGGATTAGTTCAAGATTCAGCCAGTGGCACACTAGACTAGCTAAAGATTCAATCAGTGGCACACTGGACTAGATAAAGATTCAGATAGTGGCACACTGGACTAGCTCAAGATTCAGCCAGTGGCACACTGGACTAGTTAAGATTCAGCCAGTGGCACACTAGACTAGCTAAAGATTCAGTCAGTGGCACACTGGACTAGCTAAAGATTCAGATAGTGGCACACTGGACTAGCTAAAGATTCAGCCAGTGGCACACTGGACTAGCTCAAGATTCAGCCAGTGGCACACTGGACTAGTTCAAGATTTATCCAGTGGCACACTGGACTAGTTCATGATTCATCCAGTGGCACACTGGACTAGCTCAAGATTCAGCCCGTGGCACACTGGACTAGTTCAAGATTCAGCCAGTGGCACACTGGACTAGCTCAAGATTCAGCCAGTGGCACACTGGACTAGTTCAAGATTTAGCCAGTGGCACACTGGACTAGCTCAAGATTCAGCCAGTGGCACACTGGACTAGTTCAAGATTCAGCCAGTGGCACACTGGACTAGTTCAAGATTCAGTCAGTGGCACACTGGACTAGCTAAAGATTCAGATAGTGGCACACTGGATTAGTTCAAGATTCAGCCAGTGGCACACTGGACTAGCTAAAGATTCAGATAGTGGCACACTGGATTATTTCAAGATTCAGTCAGTGGCACATTGGACTAGCTAAAGATTCAGCTAGTGGCACACTGGCCGGAAATGTTTCACCATCCCTCGTCTAAGGCGTCACTTTCGCAATAAATTAAACTGGCGATATTAAGGAGAACGGGGTTCTAGTCTCGGTTGGGTATGCTGACAGTGATTTTTTCCTAAATATTTTCCCAGTCTCCCTCCAGGCAAATTTGGGTACACATACTTTAAATTCAACGTTACTCATTCCTAACTTATTAGCGTAATTAGTACATATGGATATCACTCGAATGGGTAGTAAGATTCGGCGCTAAAAATGTATTTTAGAAATTAATGGGCGCATGGACCAAGGGGTATACAAGAACTATGCTAAGCACGGCAGAGGTACAAGCAACGCAGTTTGTTTTAGCACATAGCATCTTTTTAACCGTGAGAGATATATTATCTAGTTCAGTCACCTGTGTGTGTAGACTTTTAGCCGCTCTGGTGGAGCAGAACACCTGTGGAGGTTGTCTACACATAGTACCTACAATGATGATAGTTATTATAAAGTTGTATATCCAGGAGTGATATTAAGCCTAACTTGAGCCTAATCACCAAACCCCGGCGACTGTTGGGATAACTAGATTTTCTGGAAAATTAACCATGGTACCAGCCGGGGTAAGACTACTTTAAAAAGCTTCTAAAGAAGACCAATTTTAAAGTAATTTCCTGAGAAGGATTACTCCGAAAAGCTTCTAAACTCTAGAGTAATATACATTTTTAAAATTCTCTAAGGAAAGACGCCTTCAAATAGCTTCTAGGTATATCAATTTTTCTTGCAACATTTTCTTATAAAGGATCCTTGGACTGCCCTTTGGGGTGGAGGGAAAAACTAGTTTTTCTAAATGCACTTTTCCACCTTCACAAATATGGTTCCACCACTAATGATTCTTCTCTTCGAGTAAAATGCTCTAAGTTTCCATATTTATAGGGAAAATATTATGGTAAGCCTACCATTAAACATGATAAATTGACCCAAAAGTTACAAATTGAAAAAGTACGGGAAAAATAGCTTTGATACATTGTATCTAAACTAAAGTCAATTACATTATTTAAATCGCGCCTCTGATTTACCATAAAAAATAATTGCATCTAGAGGAATTTAACAGTCTTAAATGGTATTTGCCTCCAGTGGTTATGAAGCTGTGTCCCCTAAACCCCTTCTCTTCTGAAATTTAACCCTGAACGCAACCTTGATTGTTTACCCCACACCACCAAAGGAATGTCTGCGTGCGCCACTGAAACAGGTCCTTGTGAAGCACCCTCAGAAGTTAAAATGAATTTATCGCCTGGAAAGTTCTCCGTCCTCTTCAAGTAATCGGAATATTCAAATAGATCCAGGAATTAAATCGGTAGTTAAACACTTCCTCTCTTTAGTCGACCCTTAAGGTTCAAGAGTTTCAAGGTTAAGTTCATTTTAAGAGGCACTTTAATGAGAGTAGACGGACAGAAATAAATATCTTGAAGAATCCTTCAAATTATAAGACTACTGTTTTTTTCTTCTTCTTTTTTCTTTACCGTCTTCAAAATGAACGGGATATAAAGCTGAGGTTTTTATTGTCTACTGCGATGAAATAAAAAGCTACTACGTTTTAATGACGATCTAAGGATGAAATGCGAGGGAACCAAAAATAGCTTTCAATGTGCAGGGTTGTCAATTTGTTCACAAAAATATCTAGTCCCACCGATATGAAGCACCACCAGTTTTATTTTGTATGGCATATATGTACGGAAAGGACACGACATCCAGTTTCAGCCTTACTAGTATGTGTAGATTTTTTTATTATTTTTTTATTTAGCACCGCGTCTTACTACCCGTTCGGGTTATACGCACTTACGCTAATGTGTAATGGTAGGGCAATTGTGAGATGAAATGGAGGACCTACAGTTTAACGTGGGATCCGAACCATGGTGGAGGCCTGGCACTCCCCACATTCACAAGATGTGATTAATACATGTCTTGTCAGAGGTGAAGGAAGGGTTTGGCGATCAGATAAATCTGTGCCGGGACCGAGGATTGAAGCCCGGACCCCCAGCACAGTAGTCCGACACCTTACCCCTAGAACACCAGGTCACCTAACATAGTCATTTGATGTGATGATAGGTTATTATTATTAAGTTGTGGAGTCGGTGTGAGTCTTAATCTATTTAAACCTAACTAACCAAACCTTGGTGACAATTGGTATAATTCCTTCTAAATGTAAGAATACCCAAGGATCCGGCCACGGATAGAACCCGGAAACCCTAGACTAGTAGCCAGTTGCGCTCACCACTACACCATGGGGCGGTTTACCAAGAGTTGAAGTTCGTCGATACAAAATTGGTCACTAGATACAAACAGAAACACAAATTAAAATAATTGCAATAAATCTCTCCCGAAGCAAAAGTTTTAATCCCGTAATTCCCTGTGCACGACGATGATAATTAGGTAATTGTGGGCAATGGCTTCCTGAAGGTAAAGATCCTCAAACTGTGGTATTTCTTACGAGAACGGTAGCTCTGAAGCTTCAAAAACCACCAAACTAATCCGTT
The DNA here is from genome assembly GCA_901482245.1 of Timema douglasi. Taxonomy (NCBI): domain Eukaryota; kingdom Metazoa; phylum Arthropoda; class Insecta; order Phasmatodea; family Timematidae; genus Timema; species Timema douglasi. Next base: position 4,183 of record CABEEJ010005837.1, on the reverse strand, counting down.
CATAAATTAGAATTTTCTGGAGTTACCATAATGACCTCATTTGCTTAAGGATGGCTAGATAAAGTTTCTTACACCCTTCACCTTAGTCACAAAACAGCGGCAGTTTGGATCAAAACGTGGTTTAAATTGAGAACATTCTACCTTCTTACGCACATTTCTTAGCTTATTACATTTGTTTTAGTACCGTTTTTAACTACCCTTTCGGGTTGTTCACTTATGTGCTAATTACACTAATGTGTTGGGTAATAGGAAGTTTAATTTAGAGGAAGTGCACCAGCATTTGCGTGGAGGTATAGTGGAAAGCAATTTAGGAAAATCCACTCCCAGTGCACCCAACTGGGATTGAAACCCTGATATCCCCGTCTTCGCCAGTCAAATCTATCACGAGAGTAGCGCGTTAGACCATCCGGCCACCGAAGTGGGTTTTATTCAATTCAAAATGTATAGATGGCCTTGTTGGTATATTTCAACTTTATTTTGAGTTAAATCATGTTTTTACATGACAAACCACTATTTAAGTAGCGCGAATCGTTTGAAATGCGTTTAATAAGATGGACTCTTCTTAAATCAGTATAAATTCGCATCGGTGGGTGCGTGGACTTAACTTCAAGGTCATCTAGTCTGGTTTCATGGTGTTGGGAAGGGTCATGGCTCTAATTCCCACTCAGTGTACTTTGGTGATATTTTAAAATATTTTCTTGCTCTACCTCTACACTAATGCGTGTACATTTTATCTAAATTCTACCTCACTCGTCGCTACACCATTGAAGTAATTAAATGCGTATAGCCCGAATGGGAAATAAGACCAGGTATTTTTTCTTGATCTACTGCAAGTAAATATTTTTATGATGATTATTGGAAAAACTGTTAGAAATCATGGAAACTCGTATATAATTTAGTAGTAGCGCCGGCCATAGTTTAAAGCGATGTTTATTTATAGGCGCATGCGCAGTAGAGATGCAATTAATCTTACATTAGCAAATTGAATAGCGATTTGCTTGTATTTCAAACACAAATAAACTAAATGTATTTTTAAACACGTTGGAGATAAGTATTTGGGATTAAATGTAATTTATAAATATATATTCATAATTATTAAAATATGCCTGATTGTAAAAAAAGTATACTAAACTTTTAATCTATAAAAGTATTTATCCACTTTCTGAGAGGAATTTTATTTATATTTGTAGAATTAGCTATGACCATATCTGCATATTAATCCTTAGAGAGTAGACACGAGAAAGTTGAATTCAAAGGAAATGCACGCGTATTTGCGTGGAGTGAGAGTGATAAATCATTAATGAAAGCACACCTCAGTGTATCCAGTCACCCGCATAATTGTCCGTATTGTCTAAGGCATCATTTTCGCAATGGACTAGACTTCTGATGATAGGCAGATCGGTGTTCGAATCCCAGTCGGGTGTGCTGAGGGTAGTTTTCCCTAAATGGTTTACCAGTCTACCTCTACGCAAATGTTGGTACAATTCTTTTAAATTCAACCTTACTCAGTCTAGCTCACCAGCATGATTAGTAAATGGGGAGGGCGGGGGGCTCGAACAGGTAATACCACGTGGGGCTGATAAATAAAATAAAATAAAATACATCTGGTTGGTAATTGAACCTTGACTTGCCCATCACCATCAAATCCACCCAGACGACACTGACAGGTGCGGGTCACAGACGCTAGTGTTTTCCAAATCACCATCAGCGAGCAGGCTGAAATATTTGTTGATAAAATTCGTGTACACCGTAGAAAAACCATGACTCTTTTGTGATCAATGGGGGAGTCAAATCCTTTACCAAACCTTAGAGATAACAGAGAAATCCTTTAATACAAAAAAGGCAACACAATAAAACTCCTCGCTATCGACCGCAATTGTAGACTAAAAGTATTAGACTAATACAATTAAGGCATTAAGGTTATAACAGAGAAAGAACATAAACTTCTATACTAGTTATTGATTCGAAAATGGTAAACAGCCCGGACGTTGTAATCCACTAAAAACTTAACGAAGGGTGTTTCGTTGTAGAGAAAATAGACGTATTACAAACGCTTAGAAATCTAGCGTTATTTAAGAAGTTCTTTGATATTTCTTAATGTCGTTTTTGACAAAATGTAGGCAAAATTTTATCAGCAGGTTTTTGGACGGTTAAAAAGTTTAAATATTTAATTTAAATTTAAAAAAAATTCAACGACGCTTCACGTGAAAAAGTGTACTTATAAGTTTAAAGCAAAAGGTTAGAAACTTATTTCTAGCTTTTATTTATTAAATAAAGAAATAGTTTGATAAGGACACAGATTTTTTTTTAGATAATGTGGGGCTGTTTTATAGGGCTTTAAGTTAGTTATCTCACATTTTTTAAAAACTATTTAAACTTTTTAACTGGTCAAAAATTTCGCCTACATTTTGGTGAAAACCATATTAAAGAATATCAAACCCCTTCATAATTAATAATCCAGGATTTCTAAACGTCTGTAAAGCTTTTCGTTGCTTCATTATGTAGCAGCCTTGAGAACATTATTCCTTTTCTCTTTTAATTAAGTTCTAACCATCATCAATATAGGTATATTGCTGTTCCCCTTATTCTACTTATTCCCTTATTCCGCTTATTCCACGTCTAGTTACTAAAATAGATGCGTAAAGGAATAAAATTCACTTACGCTCACGTGGTAAAAGTTTCAATACGTGCTGACACACACATAAAAAATAAACGGTATGATGCACCACCCAGACATTCTCTCTCTTTTATCTAAAAATGTTGACGTTTACTAAAAACTTTTAATTTTTATGAAGTGAAATAATATACATTGTTGCAGGAACACCAAAGAGCATAAATTAAATAATAGACACTGTTACACAAATATTGAGACAAGTGAAATATCTTTGTCCACCAATAAGCATAATAATAAATTTAAATTTCAAAGTTATTCATAAAAAATGGCAAATATTTGCTTATAGCTTATAAATGATTGATTTTAAAACTACATAATTAAATTAAAAGTTTTTACTTTTAATAGTACTTTACAATGACATGCTATTTCATATCTGAAATAGTTGCAGAGATGTGATCAAAATTGAAAATGTCTGCTCAAGTATCCTGAAAAGTAATTTCCATAGGAAGAATGAGTTGTCATTTGATTTGGGCAGTGCCTAGATATGAAATTAAATCAAACTTGTTAAAGCACATTTATATAAAATAATTTTTTCTCTCTCTTTTTAGCCTTAAGTAAATTACCCCTAATTTTAAGTTAGATAGTTAATTCCAAAAATTCTTCGGGTAAACCTCATAAAATCCCAAGACACCAAGTTTTAGCACAATCAGTGAAATAGTTCTTGACCCAGGCCAAGATACAGACACACATAGACATACAGACAGACAGACAGCGTCGTGAAAACCACATTTTCGCTTTCAAGGCTTCATGAAATGTTGGACAATTGATCAAAATATAAAGTTACATTTTTTGACGATACGTCTCTCTTTGAAGGGTCGAGTGAAAGTAAAAATTTGTTAAAACCAATATGAAACTTGATAGAACACCCGTGAGAGTTAAAACCAATATGAAACTTGATAGAACCTTGATAGAACACCTGTGAGAGTTAAAATACATTTGAAAATTGATAGAACACCCGTGAGAGTTAAAACCAATATGAAACTTGATAGAAGAGCCGTGTGAATTAAAACCAATATGAAACTTGATAGAACACCCGTGAGAGTTAAAATCAATATGAAACTTTATAGAACACCCGTGAGAGTTAAAATCAATATGAAACTTGATAGAACACCCGTGATAGTTAAAACCAATATGAAACTTGATAGAACACCCGTGAGAGTTAAAACCAATATGAAACTGGATAGAACACCAGTGAGAGTTAAAACCAATATGAAATTTGATAGAACACCCGTGAGAGTTAAAAACAATATTAAACTTGATAGAACACCTGTGAGAGTTAAAATCAATATGAAACTTGATAGAACACTCGTGAAAGTTAAAACCAATATGAAACTTGATAGAACACCCGTGAGAGTTAAAATCAATATGAAACTTGATAGAATATCCGTGAGAGTTAAAACCAATATGAAACTTGATAGAACACCCATGAGAGTTAAAATCAATATGAAACTTGATAGAACACCCGTGAGAGTTAAAATCAATATGAAACTTGATAGAACACCCGTGAGA
>CABEEJ010005836.1:35191-45784 GCA_901482245.1 Timema douglasi | reverse complement strand
CCCCCCCGCTTCCCCTCCTGACTGCCATCCCTTGTCATGACGAATGGAGCCTCGTTCAAGACGGTAACACCAGTCACGAAATGCCCGCGAGGAAGGTCTACAAGGCTCAGGTTTGAACTCTGACCTCTGTCCGACTATCCACCTTACCTTGTTTCTATCACTCCTCGTGTGTTTCTTGGGGGGTTTCCCTCTCTATCCAGCCCCCTCGTGATGCAACCAGCGTGACAGCCTGTTCACGGAATCCCACTTATGGTTCTGCAGCGCGGATTGGTTTATATGGCGATAACCTCATCCGCTTTTAGTGAGATGGATGTACCGCAAAGTGACAGGACAGCTTCATTTTGGAAGTTAAAAATAAATAAATAGCATATCTCACAATATTAACTCGAACAAGAAAGGAAATAATCGTAGTAGTATTCAAACAGATATCTTAAAAATTAGGAACAAGGATCTAAAGTTTGAGCCCGGCAAACTGCTTATCAAATACTACGCCCCAAGAAATAGATCCAATGAATAAGATTATTTAGGTTACGCGTAATGTGTCAGTAAGAAACATGCTGGAGGAATACTCGTAGTTTGAGATTTGCAGGTTCATTTTATTGAGCAATAATTATTGTCTTATCCAACTTAATGATGATGTCCAAATAACTGTCGAAAGTATCGCAGATAAAACTGCGTCGGTGGTCGCATGGTTTAACGTGTCCTTCTCTTAAACTCGATTGCTGCTGACGGGAAGATCGGGGTTCAAATCACGGTTGGAGTCACCGAAAAAGTTTTTTCCTAAATTATTTCCCACTCGATGTCCACGCAAAAAGGGGTACATTTACTCTAATATTCTACCTTACTCATCCCTATCCCTTTAGCGTAATTAATGTTTGTCTATAGCTTGAACGGGTACTAAGACGTAGTGAAAAAAACTGTCAAAACTATACCTCTGAAAAACATGATCCCAAGCAAAAGAGTCTTGAACAAACTAGAATGAAACACCTGAGGTGATGTATTTCAACGTAATTTATTAAATAGTGTTATTTAATACTTACGTGCTCTTTGTTCTCTCAAATTAAATGTCGAGATGAGGCGTATCTTCTGAAGTGTGCCCTTAAGATGGGAGTGTAAGGGACGCGAGAAAAGGCCAGTGTTTTTGCAGTATTTATGGCAAAACCTTTTTTGGCCAAAATAAATAAAATATTGGTCCAGTAGAAACATAAAATTTAATTTTCTTCATGTGGTGACCTCAAAATGTATTGAATATTTGTCAAGGATGTCCCGGAATTTAGTGACAACCCTTTTTGTTTATTTAAAATGTGTATAATCTAATGTCGCTATTATTATGATGGATATTCAGGAAATGTTGATATCAATATGTGAAGAAAATTTTCAATTTATTTTAGCCGAAAAAAGTTTTACCACTAAAAATTGCCAAAACATTGGTCTTTTCTCGCGTCCGCTTCCATACCACCCTAACTTCGTAACAAAGAAACCAGATACATTTAAAACTGGTACCTCCAAAAATGAGATCCTCTTAGCCATAGTGCCTACCTCTGAACAACCTTCAAGTGTGGTTACCAACAAACAATCTGGCATGACCTTCAAAACTCGACGCTACAAACATAATAATTACGTTCCCTCTGTGAAGTTGGACGTAGTAACTAGTATCTCCCGTCCATTCAAGCTTGTAACTTAGCCTACACTTTTTCAGTTTGTTCCACGTCTTTTTTTTTTTTNAAAACTCGACGCTACAAACATAATAATTACGTTCCCTCTGTGAAGTTGGACGTAGTAACTAGTATCTCCCGTCCATTCAAGCTTGTAACTTAGCCTACACTTTTTCAGTTTGTTCCACGTCTTTTTTTTTTTTATTTACCTCACCTCTTTCATGGTCACGTCCGATCACGAGAATCTTATATTCTGCTCGCAATAGGACCAGCCCTATAACAAGTCATTCTTTTGAGTCCAATTTTTCAAGGAAAGGATCTTTTATAAAATACAAACCTATTTTTTCGTAACTCAAATTAATAACATTTTGAGATTTTGATAATATTATTTTGTTGGTATCAATACTATCAAAAGGTGAGCTGGTGGTCTAGGGGTTAAGGTGTCAGACTTCTATGCTGGCGGCCGGGGTTCAATCCTTGGTCCCAGCACAGATTTATCTGATTACCAAACCCCTCCTTCACCTCTGACAATACATCTTGTGAATGTGAGGAATGCCATGCCTCCACCGTGGTTCGGATTCCACGTTAAACTGTAGGTCCTTCATTTCATCTCACAATCACCCTACCATTACACATTAGCGTAAGTGCGTATAACCCGAACGGGTAGTAAGACGCGGTGCTAATAATAATAATAATAATAATAATAATAATACTATCAAAAGTGACAATTACAGATCACGTGAATTTACGTATGAAAGCATAAAGTAATTTTATGACTTTGTGTGTGTTCTTATTTCTTTCTTTCCTCCGGGTTATTAGTTCCATGTGTGCACCGAGTTTTGTAATCACTTAGGGGCTAGGTACTGAAAGCGCAGAGTACGAATCTATGTAGGCTACCTGCCTTGTCGTATGCCAGAAGCGCACATGATAGGTGCATCAAAAACGGACCATTGTCTCCGAGATTCATATGGAAACACCTAGCCTAACGTAACCTAGCCTTCCCGCCCTAGCCTAACCTAACACGAGGTATCCCGGTGACTAGCATATTGAGTTTCCAGTGACTAATCACGGACGCGTCGTAAACCAGTTATCAAACAATAGCCCCGTGAGCAGACCGCCATTGAAATACATTAGCGGTTAGGACTTTCACCCACGGATCTACTCAAATAAGACTCAAAAGTGACGCGATTGAAACCTAAATTACCAACCAGTAGCTTGCACGTCACGGGGCTAAGGTTTGCGGTTTTGTTCCCTTTTTGGGAATATTATATTAGAAATCCTATCGACTCACCATATCCCATTTTTAGAGGAGAATATAGGTATTGATGTAACAACAAACACGAATGTGATACATTTATAAATAAGTATTAATGTAGGCCTATTTTAGCACCTCTTACAAGGACGTTCTTTTTCAATACTGATACATATTTCAGGTGGAAAATTAACATTTTTGTCAACATAATTATCAAAGAAAAAATCCTAAAAACAATAGGTCCATATTGTATGCTAGGTTAGTTTAATTTAGGTAAGGATATGTTAGGTTTAGTTAGGTTGCATTAGGTTAGTTCATTCACTAAATAGTCGCGGAAGATTTTATCAACTACACGGCACGCATGGATACCATGACCATGGGATATGGGTGTCGCATGGCGAGTTGGTAGATAAACAGTGAGATGTAAGCAATAGACCCATGCCCCTTGTAAAGTACAAAACAATCGTTCCAAACTTTAAAATAACTTTAAGGGTAAGTTAAACAAAGCCGTAACAAGAGGGAAAGACCGACATCTTAACTTTGTCGGTAGTTGGTAGCTGAAGGTCCCGGGTTCTATTCCTGGCATGGCCGAAAAATTGATGGGGGGGCTTATAAAAAGTCAATGGCCTCCCATAAAAATTCGAGCTAATTTGATTCATCAAACTTTCTATCATCAGAACTCAACTTGTGAATGTGTGAAATGCCAGACCTCCACCGTGGTTCAAATCCCACGTTAAACTGTAGGTCCTCCATTTCATCTCACAATCACCCTACCATTACACATTAGCGTAAGTGCGTATAGCCTGAACGGTGATGGTATTATTATTATTATTATTACCACGTCTTACTACCCGTTCGGGTTATACGCACTTACGCTAATGTGTAATGGTAGGGTGATTGTGAGATGAAATGGAGGACCTACAGTTTAACGTGGGATCCGAACCACGGTGGAGGCCTGGCATTCCCCACATTCACAAGATGTCTTGTCAGAGGTGAAGGAAGGGTTTGGTAATCAGATAAATCTATGCCGGGACCGAGGATTGAACCCCGGCCGCCAGCATAGAAGTCTGACACCTTACCCCTAGACCATCAGGTCACCTGTGATGGTAATAATAATAAGAAGAAGAACTAAATGGTGCTTCGGGTACCACAGCTTAGGAAAACACGGTTCTTCTTATGACGAACCTACTATAAGGTTTCAATCCAGTGCTATATTCTTCACGCCACGATTCCCTGTGGTTATTCATTACTTGCGTACTTTCTAATCAAATGGAAACCAATCATGCATGACTGCAACAATCTAGACATTGGTTGGCACGTTTCAACATACCAGCGGACCAAAAAAATTCGTCCTGGGCTTAAGAGGGACCATCCAATGGAGCGTTGAGATGCGTAGCAGGCGTTCGAGATCTCCCCCGTTATTGGAATAATAATAATAATAATAATATTTAGCACCGCGTCTTACTACCCATTCGGGTTATACGCTTTAAGTACTAATTACTCTAATGGATTAGGAATTTGGAAGGTTGAATTATAGGAAATGAACCCGCATTTGCGTGGAGGGAGAGTGGAAAAACATTTAGGAAAAACCACCCTCAGTTCACCCGACCGAGATTCGAACCTCGATCTCCCCGTCCTCAGCAGTCGAGCTCAACACGACAAGCGCGTTAGCCAACTATGCCACCGAGGCGGGTCCGTTATTGGAGAAGTGGATTGTAGTTTTAAGATAGAGTTCGCAGTTCACACCCAGTTTGAGGTGAAACAAGATACTATTTGTACACTTCGTTTACCCTGAAATATGATAGTCGCTGTCTGTTTCGGTATCCACTTGATCTAACGCGCTACTCTCGCGGTAGACTAGACTACCGATGACGGGGACATCAAAGTTCAAATATCGGTTGGATATACTGAAGGCGGTTTTTCCAAAATGGTTTTATACTCTTTTTCTACGCAAATGCGAGTACACTTCCTTAAGATATAACCTTCCTAATCCCTAAATTCATTAGTGTAATTAGTACATACGCATATAGCCCGAACGGGTAGTAAGACGTGGTGCTAAAAAGAAAGAAAGATAGTCGTACTTTGACTATGGCACGTTCTTATAAGCTATATCAGGGGTTTCCAAGCTTTTTAGACCGAAGGAGCCTTTGCACCAGAAAAAAATAACCCATGCTGGACCCCCATTCAAATTTCTTTCACTAATATTATTATTAATACTTGAATAAATATTCAAAGAAAAAAATACTTCACATCATCTTACTTGTGCAAAAAGTTCCCCCTTAAAAAAAAATTACAAATTTAATTCAATAAATCCTATATATTATTTCTGTTGTCAACATCCCTTTTAATCAACTAATACAAAGGCTACAGCGATGAATAAGGTATCAGTGGATAGGATATTTTACCAACTTCTGAAATAGCATACTCAGTTTACGTTAAAATACATTGTTTGTTTAAAATTTAAGTTACAATATATATAATCCTATCCGATGATACCTTATTTATCGCTGTAAGCTTTGTATTAGTTGAGAAGCGAAAGCGAAAACCTTGACTCACTCATTCACTCACTCACTCACTCACTCACTCTCACACTCACTCACTCTCACACTCACTCACTCTCACTCAATCTCACACTTACTCTCACTCACTCACTCACTCACTCTCCCACTCACTCACTCTCACTCAATCTCACTCACTCACTCACTCACTCACTCACTCACTCTCACACTCACTCACACACTCACTCACTCTCACTCTCACTCACTCACTGACTCACTCACTCACTGACTCACTGACTCACTCACTCACTGACTCATTCACTCACTCAATGACTCACTCACACACGTCCCACGAAGCTAGAGGGCTTAAATATGGCACAGGTGTTCCTTATGAGCTAATTAGGAAAAGTAAATATGTTTTATTCTGAATTTTGTGACTAAGGGGGTGAAATAGGGGTAGCTACTCTAATCAACAATATTGCTTTATATACTCTTTTCAAGCGTTTAAAGGGTAATAATCCGATAAGTTTGTTCTAATAATACCTTAGAAAAAATATAGCAATTATTTTTAACACCGTAGATGCTTCTAAGGGGTGGAAAAACTATCGTGAGAAACGATACAAGGTCACCTTCTCACGATGTTTCTCGGGTAGCGCTAAGAACCATGCCATTAAGATTCAAACCAAAATCCCTCGATTTCATCCAAAAGTAAGTAACAACACAATATCCCGCGTGAAGAATGGGGATTCAGCTGGTATTTTTTTATTAGTGTATTGGGTGCACTTGCTTTTGATCACAAAGTGCTCCAATATCTGGAGTTATGGTTTCCAACTGTAGGTGCAGATCAACTTTTATATTTAGCCTATTTATAAATTTAGTCTTGTAGAAGTATACAATTAAAAGGTTTGTTCACAAAGATATGTTTTGGAGAAACGCATAAAACATTTCAAAGTTTGATTTCTTATTTCAGGAATGGATATTTCAATCCAAAATTTTGTAATATCTTTTTTCCCCTGAAATTTTGTTTTGAAAACAAAATTTTAGTTTATCTTTTAAACGCAATTCGTTACCGCTGGCAGATATCCTTTACCAAGATTTGAAAAAAGTGGCAATCCTAATTACTGATGTTATTTTATATTGTGAAAAACCAGCAAAGAATATTCTAAAACTTCCTCACGGAGCCTCAGATAACTATGGAGTAGCTTAAGGGGTCCACCGAGCACAGTTAAAAAAACGTTGGACTAAACCATAGTCTTATCCGTCATAATATATTTGCTATATTTCAGGGTAGCTGAAATGTACAAGATTCCGTTTAATTAGTCAATAATTACGACTTTTGGTGACCGCATAGTCTTACGCGTCACTCTCACAATAGACTAGACAGCCTATTAGGGGGAGATCGGGGTTCAAATTAAGCTCAGTTGGAATAGGGTGGTTCCCCCCCCCCCCTCAATGCATTTTTACTCTCCTTCCACGCAAATTTGGGCATACACCCTATAAATTTAACCTCCTCATCCATTAAGACATTAGTGAAAGTTAAACATATGAGTATAGCACATAATAGGTAATAAGACGCGGTGACAAGAAAAAAGGTTAGTTAATTAACTAGCTACCAAATTCCTGGTATTAATTTCAGATGTTTAGTGTCATGTTAAGGATCAAGAGCTACCAAAGTTAAGTTAGTGGAGGTATGATTTTCTACAACGCATTAGAAGCAGTATACACGCGAGCACTTCTCTGGAAGCAGTATACACGCGAGCACTCCTCTGGAAGCAGTATACACGCGAGCACTCCTCTGGAAGCAGTATGCACGCAACCATTCCTTTGGAAGCAGTATAGACGCGGGCACTCCTCTGGAAGCAGTATACACGCAACCATTCCTCTGGAAGCAGTATACACGCTACCATTCCTCTGGAAGCAGCATACACGCTACCACTCCTCTGGAAGCAGTACGAGTATACACGCAACCATTCCTTTGGAAGCAGTATACACGCAACCATTCCTCTGGAAGCAGCATACACGCTACCATTCCTCTGGAAGCAGCATACACGCTACCATTCCTCTGGAAGCAGTACGAGCATACACGCAACCATTCCTTTGGAAGCAGTATACACGCGAGCACTTCTCTGGAAGCAGTATACACGCGAGCACTCCTTTGGAAGCAGTATACACGCTACCACTCCTCTGGAAGCAGTACACACGCTACCATTCCTCTGGAAGCAGCATACACGCTACCATTCCTCTGGAAGCAGCATACACGCTACCATTCCTCTGGAAGCAGCATACACGCGAGCACTCCTCTGGAAGCAGTATACACGCTACCACTCCTCTGGAAGCAGTACGAGCATACACGCAACCATTCCTTTGGAAGCAGTATACACGCAAACACTCCTCTGGAAGCAGTATACACGCTACTATTCCTCTGGAAGCAGTATACACGCAAACACTCCTCTGGAAGCAGTATACACGCGATTGCTCACGCGGCTATAAATTCATATGACAAGTTGCATTCTATTTTACTTGTTACTATAAACTAAAATATTCTTTAAACCTCAGTATGAATTAAGTATTCCTAAATTTTTACTTTTTAGAGGTATGTCCTTAACTTATGTTCCAAAAACATATCTGTAATTCTACGAACTTGTAAACAGTTTTTTACGGTTCTTTTCAACAAGTGTTTTAGCAAACATTCACAAGGCTAAGATAAAAGTGTCGATTGAATTTTATTAATACTAGTAACCAATGATTAATATTAATAACCATCCATTTAATGGTAAACCAAAACTGTCTCGTATGCGATATTTTATGATATTTCAAACGCGTCAGTCACTGTAGGAAAACATCTATATTCGCGTGAGCCGCACGCGTCTGACGCGTTATAAAAAATAACACCTTGAGTCTCGTGCTGATGACTGATTTATAATCCACCCTTCGACTACCCTGTAAGGTAGCAAGCTTACCTCTCATTATTCCGCCATGGCACTAAAATACCTCATCGTAAACGGAGTGTATGTCTACATATTTAATACCCTAAATTAAAACAACATCAATGAAATAATTTTATAATAATAATAATTGATAAAACTAAAGAAAAAGGAAAAATAAACTAATTAATGAAAATTTAACTAAGAAAGCCCACCTAGGAAAAGAGGGAAAATGTGGGAATGATCCAATGTAGAAAGAAGGGTGACATCTTCCTTTCTTCCGTCTTCTATGGTAAAAATAGTCACAGAAACATGTTTTAAAAATTAGTGTTTAAGAGCGTGCATCACATGCCAATCAACTCTGTGAGACAGTCGGTTAGAAATCGTGAATTTACACCAACACTGTTGCAAGTGGATCATTTCTGATTACACATTAATGAAGATAAAGTGTTATAGAAGTTTCTAATACAGCACATTGTGGAAATATTAAATGATATTAGGATAAAGACTGCACCGAAAAGGCCGTTTTAGAACATTTTAGAATGTTATCACAGCTAAGATCGTCCACAAATCTTAATTCTGTCTTAAAAGGGACATACTGTAGTTATTAACAAGAAACTTTGTTGCTTTGTCCCCCATCGTCACAGCGGGAAATTTCGAGTAATCGTTCAAATACGAATGCACTGCACACATTTCTGAAATATTTTGGTATTTTCTTTTCCCTTTTACTCCAATACCTCTCCGGCAAACATATAAACGAGTCGGGAGCTGAGTTGCACGCTCGTAAATGTATGAATGTCTTGACTATTTTTACTGTAGAAGACGAAAGAAAGAAGATGTTACACTTGTGAATTGGATTCTTCCCACACTTTTCCTCTTTCCCTGGGTGAGCTTTCTTAGTTAAATTTATTTAGTTTATTTTTCCTTTTTATTAATTTTTATCAATTCCCATTGTTATAATATAATTTAGCCAATGTTAAACATAATGTACAGAATTTATAATTCAACATCTCGCAGTTTTACAATCAAAATTTTGTTTGATGCTAATGTTTAGAGAAAATTGCATATATTTTTTTAACTGTTCAATGTTTGACGTAAATTAGGAAGGGTTGAGGGGATAGGGGGGGGGGGGTTACCAACTAGCTCTTACGGTCCTTCATACTCCCGTGCCAATATCGGCCGATATGACAGGATGACAGATACCGGTGATACGCTACCTGTCACTTCTACACTCAAGTGTACATTGTGACACAAACAGACAAGAGTGAGCTAGTTCATTGCCACAATCCGGTCGACTGCCCGCCTGTCTGTCTGTCTGTCCGCTTGGCTAGCTCTGTCACGTGTCTACCGCGAGAACCGAGCTAGTTTTTGTTTGCTCATTCACATTTCAAACCCCGGACCCTTCCCTCCACCTCCTCTTCCCAAAAAGTAACATGATTTCCCCTCCTTTTTTCCCACCCAACGGACGACACACACAGTGTAAACAATAACAGTGAAACCTACATGATGCGTCCAGGTACGCACAGCCCTCAGTGCCACAGTGACACAAGTCCATTTCACAATACTTCCTCTCTCCTATGTGTCGCGAGAAAATATTAGTTAGAAGAAATATATTATAAAATACATGAAAAGTGAATACGTTCTGGACTAATTAGACAATCTCAAAATATTAATATTATTATTATTATTATTATTAGCATCGCGTCTTACTACCCATTCGTGGTTATACGCTTTAAGTACTAATTACGCTAATGGGTTAGGAACTGGGAAGGTTGAATTAGAGGAAGTGAACCCGCATTTGCGTGGATGGAGAATGGAAAACCATTTAGGAAAAACTACCCCAGTTCATCCGACCGATATTAGAACCTCGATCTCCCCGTTCTCGGCAGTCGAGCTCAACACGACTAGCGCGTTAGCCAACTACACCACCGAGGCGGATGCTTATGTACTAATTATGCTATTGAGCTATGGATGAAGAAGGTTGGATTTAGAGGAAATGTACGCGCATTTGCGTGAAGAGAGTGGGGAAACCATTTAGGGAAAAATAATTTCGGTATACCTGACTGGGATCGAACCATGATCTCTCCGTTATTGGCAATCTAGTCTAATGCGAGAGTAGCTCCTTAGACCATGCGGCCACCGAGGCGGACTATGAGATAAGTCATTTACACCAACGCGCCAGGATATACAATCCGTTAGTCAGACACTTACTGTACATGTGAGCGAGTGTGTAGAAAGCTAATTTTTCGGGAAGGGGGGGGGGG
>CABEEJ010005836.1:5595-35015 GCA_901482245.1 Timema douglasi | reverse complement strand
GGGGGGGGGGGCGGCGAGGGGAAGGGTAGCCATTATAAAGTTGACGTAATGTTGATATATTAGTAAAATAAAAATTATGTGTATAGAAGAAAAATAGGAACGGAGGTTTGAAACCCGAAAGTGTAATTTATAAAAACGTGACATTTAACAATAATAAGGTTTAGTAGAGTTTGATATTTTTTGATGAGTCCACAATTGGAAGTAGCCCAGTTCTACATCGTCTATTGTTTCACTAATCCGTAACCGCTTCGGTGGTCGTGCTGTCTAGGGCATCATTTTCGCAATAGACTAGACTGTCGATGACTGGGAGATTGGGTTTTGAATCTCAGCCGGGTGTACTAAGGGTGTTTTTCTAAATGGTTTTCCATAATTTTCCTTTTTCCTTCAAGTCATCTAATATTTTGAATTCTCCTTCTTTCTAAGCTTCTCTTTCCCTTATATGATGTCATGCAGAATTGAATTATATGAAATTATTGAATTTAAATTGAAAACTATTACAATAGTAGATGTTAGTATTAGATGGATAAAGAATTGAAAATTGATCATAAATATTCCGAGAAATAGTGTATCTAGCCTAGATGGACCGGTTTTATAACTTCTGCATAAATATTAATCTGGCCGATAAATATTTATATCTGATTCGGATTACAGGTACGCCATAGCAAATATAAAGAGATTAGGCGCTACTAAGCATTGAGCCTTTGATCAATTGATTCACTTTTTTTTAATATCACAAAGATATTTTAAACAAAATATCATACATTGCCAAGAGAAAAATCATGCAAACACTGTTAATAAACAATTTCACACCATCTAAGGGTCTAACTAATCGTCTGGGCTAACCGTATTTAATAAAAATACATGGGAAGGTAGAATTTAAATAAATAAGCCTACTTTTGACTGGAGAAAGTGTGGAAAGCCACTTTGTAAAACCACCCAAAGTACAGCCAATCGGGATTCAAACCCCGCATCCTCGGTCATCGACAAACCTTCCTAAATGAGCTTGACGTTCAGAACGTGTGTCCACCGATTTATTTACCGAAGGATTAAATATTTGCTTTCAAGGACAATTAAACGGTGTTGAAGGTATTTTCAACAAAGATCCACGTACAGGAAGGTGACCTGGCGATCTAGGGGTAAGGTGTTAGACTTCTGTGCTGGCGGCCGGGGTTCAATCCTCGGTCCCGGCACAGATTTATCTGTTTGCCAAACCTTTCCTTCACCTCTGACAATACATTTTGTGAATGTGGGGAATGCCAGGCCTCCACCGTGGTTCGGAGCCCACGTTAAACTGTAGGTCCTCCATTCCATCTCACAATCACCCTACCATTACACATTAGCGTAAGTGCGTATAACCCGAACGGGTAGTAAGACGCGGTGCTAATAATAATACATACGAGAATTATTAAGTTTACAGCAAGGTGCATCTCGTGGACCACCTGAGGTCCTCAAGCTTGTGTGTGGCTCATGACAGTTGATATGTTTTACCATTATAATTGTTGTGCGACTCTAGTGACCATTCCGAGACCACGTCGCTCTTAACCCCTTTTTTCCTCGAGCCCCTCCCTCGCGCGGTCCGCTGGGCGGGCCACCGTCCTCCTCAAGGCCCGTCCACTAAGTTACAAACACTCTAAGAGATCGCGCCAGGACGAAGGGCTCGATCAAGCTAAAGACAATAAGCAATAAAAGGAAAAAAAAACTTATTCAAATGTAAAAACATTTAATAATGATGCAATAGTCGTAGTCTTAGATTAAGCATAATAAGGTTAAAATATACATGATAGGATAAGTTAGAAAATAAGACCAAGGAGGAGGGTTGGGCCCACCCTCCTCTCAATGATAGAAATCGCACTTGTGCGGATATAAGGTAAAAATAAATAATAAAGATCACCTGTCTCCTACCTATTGATTTAGTTTCATTTCTTTCACCCAAACACTCCTTCCAAACACTCCTCAGCGCTCAGAACCATCCGNTTTTTTTATCTAGTTAATTTTTTCTTAGCGCTCAGAACCATTCGGGCTGCCACTCCCCATGACCCCCACTCCAACACCATTCCTGTATCGTCGCAGCAAGGGAGGTAGAGGCCGAAAGGCCAGGGGAGAACATTACCGTATATTCAAGGCCCTCCTCACCCCGACACCGTTTATATATCCATCCACGTCATCCTCCCCTGTTCCCCAGAAACCCCTTCCCACGCAACCCGCCTACCAATTACGACCCCTCTCTCTTCCTCCTCCGTATCATCTTGCCGACTACCACTCTCTGACCCGTTCAGACCCCAGAAGGACGCATATTAAATGCCTCTCCAATAAGAAGCTGCAGCAGCGACTTCTAGACCTAGGTCTAGACGACGCACCTCCCCGCTCCCCGAAGCCAGAAGAACAACAAAGAGCGGAACAACATAATATATAACTGAGGAAAAAATAAATAAATAGTACATATTTGAAATAAGCCAAAGTAATAATTTATGAGTGCAACATAATATATAAGTATTTAAAAAAACCATTTAAATTACGAGGATTTTACACATCTTGTAATTAATTAAAATAAATTAACTTATTTTTTATTATCACCGCATCTTACCAACGGTTCAGCCTATGCGCATATAATATAATTACTCTAATCCAGTAGAGATAGGCAAGAAAGTATTTTAGAAGTAATCTACCAGCCTTTGCATGGTAGGAGAGTGGGAAACGGTTTATAAAAAACCACCTTCAGTAGAATCGAGCGGGATTCTCAAACTCAGATCTCCACTTTATAAGAAAGACCCGTCTAGCAAAAGAATGACGCCTTAGACCATCCGGCCACTCAGGTGGGTGACAGTTAATAATCGAAATCTTAAAATATTGTCAAATTTAACGTTTTATAGTTTTATAAAACTATATTAGAACGTAATGTATTTTATTTTAAGCTATCAATATATGTTTTCTGCGTAGGTTCTACTGAACTAAGAAAAATGTTATATTTTATTATTCTTTCACCTGATGTGGGAGATCTAATGTAACCGGTTATTTTTTCTGTGAAATAAACTCTGCCATCTTCACTTATAAATTAATTTACTCAAGGCGGCCAAACTTGGTCCCGCGAGTATTTTATAGGACACCATCTTGGTAAGAAATGTTTAGTTTTAGATTGATTGCTAGGGCTCAGAAATAATTATTATATAATATACGAGGAGTGTTTTTTTTAAGTAAGGACCATTTTGCAATAAAATAGGAACTATCAAAGATTTTTGGGTAGTTTTTTAATCCAATTATACATACCTTCAACTACTTTTAAACATAGTTTTCGTTGTTATTTAAACATTTGTCATATCTTAAGATATATTTTTGTAGACCCTCATCATAAAAGTCTGACGCCAGCGAGGAAAGCCATTCCTGTACCGTCGTTTTTGGACAGACGTGGTGTTCAGCTGGTGGACTTCATGCAACGAGGGACAACAATACTTACTGTCTTACTGTCTGCCGGAGTGTTGTTGCTTCATGACACTGCGAGCACTGCTGCTCAAACGCAAGCTCTTGTCAAATCCTTTGGCTGGCAGCTATTGGATCACCCTCCTTAAAGCCCTGACCTTCCACCTAGTGACCACCATCTTTTGGCTGGCAGCAATTGGATCACCCTCCTTAAAGCCCTGACCTTCCACCTAGTGACCACCATCTTTTGGCTGGCAGTTATTGGATCACCCTCCTTACAGCCCTGACCTTCCACCTAGTGACCACCATCTTTTGGCTGGCAGTTATTGGATCACCCTCCTTACAGCCCTGACCTTCCACCTAGTGACCACCATCTTTTGGCTGGCAGTTATTGGATCACCCTCCTTACAGCCCTGACCTTCCACCTAGTGACCACCATCTTTTGGCTGGCAGTTATTGGATCACCCTCCTTACAGCCCTGACCTTCCACCTAGTGACCACCATCTTTTGGCTGGCAGTTATTGGATCACCCTCCTTACAGCCCTGACCTTCCACCTAGTGACCACCATCTTTTGGCTGGCAGTTATTGGATCACCCTCCTTACAGCCCTGACCTTCCACCTAGTGACCACCATCTTTTGGCTGGCAGTTATTGGATCACCCTCCTTACAGCCCTGACCTTCCACCTAGTGACCACCATCTTTTGGCTGGCAGTTATTGGATCACCCTCCTTACAGCCCTGACCTTCCACCTAGTGACCACCATCTTTTGGCTGGCAGTTATTGGATCACCCTCCTTACAGCCCTGACCTTCCACCTAGTGACCACCATCTTTTGGCTGGCAGTTATTGGATCACCCTCCTTACAGCCCTGACCTTCCACCTAGTGACCACCATCTTTTGGCTGGCAGTTATTGGATCACCCTCCTTACAGCCCTGACCTTCCACCTAGTGACCACCATCTTTTGGCTGGCAGTTATTGGATCACCCTCCTTACAGCCCTGACCTTCCACCTAGTGACCACCATCTTTTGGCTGGCAGTTATTGGATCACCCTCCTTACAGCCCTGACCTTCCACCTAGTGACCACCATCTTTTGGCTGGCAGTTATTGGATCACCCTCCTTACAGCCCTGACCTTCCACCTAGTGACCACCATCTTTTGGCTGGCAGTTATTGGATCACCCTCCTTACAGCCCTGACCTTCCACCTAGTGACCACCATCTTTTGGCTGGCAGTTATTGGATCACCCTCCTTACAGCCCTGACCTTCCACCTAGTGACCACCATCTTTTGGCTGGCAGTTATTGGATCACCCTCCTTACAGCCCTGACCTTCCACCTAGTGACCACCATCTTTTGGCTGGCAGTTATTGGATCACCCTCCTTACAGCCCTGACCTTCCACCTAGTGACCACCATCTTTTGGCTGGCAGTTATTGGATCACCCTCCTTACAGCCCTGACCTTCCACCTAGTGACCACCATCTTTTGGCTGGCAGTTATTGGATCACCCTCCTTACAGCCCTGACCTTCCACCTAGTGACCACCATCTTTTGGCTGGCAGTTATTGGATCACCCTCCTTACAGCCCTGACCTTCCACCTAGTGACCACCATCTTTTGGCTGGCAGTTATTGGATCACCCTCCCTAAAGCCCTGACCTTCCACCTAGTGATCACCATCTTTTGGCTGGCAGTTATTGGATCACCCTCCTTACAGCCCTGACCTTCCACCTAGTGATCACCATCTTTTGGCTGGCAGTTATTGGATCACCCTCCTTACAGCCCTGACCTTCCACCTAGTGATCACTATCTTTTGGCTGGCAGTTATTGGATCACCCTCCTTACAGCCCTGACCTTCCACCTAGTGATCACTATCTTTTGGCTGGCAGTTATTGGATCACCCTTCTTACAGCCCTGACCTTCCACCTAGTGACCACCATCTTTTTCCTGCTTCTGAATAGGTTCCTCGCTGGCAAGCATTTCCACACCGACGTCGAAGTGAAAACGACGGTACAAGAATGATTTTCTTCGCTGGCGGCAGACTTCTATGACAAGGCTCTACAAAAACTTATTTCGCGATAAGACAAATTTTTATATAACAACGGAAACTGTTTAAAAGTAGCTGAAGGTATGTAGAATAGGATAGAAAAAAAACACCCAAAAATAATTGGTAGTTCCTATTTTATTGTAAAACGGTTCTTACTCAAAAACAGCCCTCGTATAATATACATTAACAATTTTCTTTTCCTGATTAAGGAAAACATAGCCAAACACGGAAATATATACCAATTTTGTACAATTATAATTTTGTTTTTTATGTAGCTTCCATAGTGCTTATTTATTTCTTAAATATGTTTTTGGCTGGCATGACATTAAAATTCATAGGTTTATTTCCCACATTGGTGGACATGCAGGCTAAATATCTGGTTCGTTTAGTCTGGTTCAACAGGGATAAAGCTATTGAGGTTTGAATCCTGGACTGGTGGACACAATTAATGGTTCCTCCATCTTCCTCCACACAAATGTGGTACATTCCGCCTAAATTATACCTTACTCGTCATTATTCGATTGGTGCAAGTAGAATTCGTATATTTTAGTATGATTAACGGTGGAAGAAAAAATATTATATGAAAGGCCTATTAGGATCAATAATTAGTACATTTGTTTTAGATATTTCTAATACATATTTCATCAAATAATAATGGTTTTCAAATGCATTTTTTTTTATAAATACGTTAACCTTTATTAGTGCATAGCAATTTGAGTCTTGTTTATTTAACCCTTCTCCTCCCAAGCCCTTCTTTCAAGATAGCGGTGGGGATTTGGGGACTTGAACTAAAGTCAGTATTTTTGTAGTTTTCAGAGCAACACTTTGTTTGGCTAATATAAATATAATATTTCTCCGAGAGAAACATAGTCTAGTTTTCTTCACGCGGTGATATCAACAGTTGTCCAATATTTGTAAAATGTGTCCTGGAATTTGAGGATAACTTTTTCTCTTCATTTAAAAATTTTTGTTATCTTATGTCGCTATGCTCGTTACAGATATTCTACAACTGTTGAGGTAATCATGTGAAGTAAATTAAACTCATAAAAACTGCAAAAAGACTGCCCTGACTTTCTTTATTATTATTATTATTATTATTATTATTATTATTATTAGCACCGCGTCTTACTACCCGTTCGGGTTATACGCACTTACGCTAATGTGTAATGGTAGGGTGATTGTGAGATGAAATGGAGGACCTACAGTTTAACGTGGGATCCGAACCACGGTGGAGGCCTGGCATTCCCCACAGTCACAAGATGTATTGTCAGAGGTGAAGGAAGGGTTTGGGAATCAGATAAATCTGTGCCGGGACCGAGGATTGAACCCCGGCCGCCAGAACAGAAGTCTGACACCCTAACTTTCGTTCCCTACATTCTCACCCTAAGGTATTTCCTCTCAGAAGTATCTCACTGGTTTGGTGAAAACTCGCAAGTTAAGGGGGAAGTACACCATGACTGCAGAAGAGGAAATGAAACCTCAATACGTAACACACAATCCAGTTAGGGGGACGCTGCACAAAATGTTGTTGGAAAGCTGGTAATTGGCAACGTGTCTCGAATGACAGGAAACTGGTTTCTCAAATGAAATTAAGTCACCTCATCTGAGATGACCAAAAAAAAAGTGTTAACTTGGACAGTATTACATAAATATTAGCTAGAATGACCGACAAGGATAATCATGGCGTACGGGCTGAGGTGGAGTGCTCCAGTTGAGAATATGAACGATGACAGCCGTGTACACAACATTTTAGTAGGGAAACCTGAAGATACAAGGCCTGTTGGTATATCGAGATGTCGATGGGAAGATAATGTGAAGATATATTTGAAAGAAGTTGGGTGTCAGGACAAGGTTTGAATGGAGGTGTTTCAAGATTGGTTTGGGCGGTCGTAAAAATTCGCGTTATATATGACCAGAGAGTAAGATGATTAGTTAGTTACTTAGTTGGAATGGCCAACCAGTTTATGGAGATCTCACAGGGATCAGGTTTGAATATTTGCGAACGAGGAGGTGGTGGATAACAACCCAAAATTTGTAACCTAAACGGGTATTAAGATTCGGCAAAAAAAAAAAAAACTAAACCAATATAACCAGTTCCACACTGTATAGTGGTTTTACTCATTAGCAATTGTAACATTACTATGGAAATAACGTGTCGGTGTTCTATGGTCTAACGGAGGATCGGCAACATTGATATCACGAGCTATATAGGTTTGGAAAAAGACTGGTGGACCAGTTTGAAAAAAATATCAACTAAAGATATTCAACTTTTTATTTCTCATACAGTAATTAGTTATCATTTATTAATATATTTTTATAAACACAATTGTTGCTTGTTAAATCTTTTTCGAGCCAGATAAAATAATTTGGTGGGCCGGATCAAGCCCGTGAGCCTCAGGTTGCTGAGCACTGGTCTGACGCGTCACTCTCGCGTTGGACTGGATTGCCGGTGACGGGGAGATCGGGGTTTGAATCCTGTTTGGGCATTTTATCCTAAACAGTTTGCTACACTTCCTCCACGCAAATCCTGGTACACTTCCTACTCCAGTAACGTGATTAACGTATGCATTTCGTGTGAACAGGTACTGAAACGCGGTGACCCAAAAAATAATAATGGGAAAGTAAATTTAGTACATTTTTAAAATGTCAGATAAGGTTCTTAAGATGATCCGACTACTTTATTTAGGCTTTCATTTTCAAATGAATTTATTTGATAAAATCTACTTGTAGAATTTATCACGTTGATACGCGCACATCATTGGCTACGTTGTTTAAGGCAACTTCAGTAGCCCCATGACTTCTTTGGTGCTGACTGACAGCTTTGAAAAGTTACCAGACCAAACAATGTATCCCTACGCCGAACAATATGATCTGCAAAAAAGATGTGTTTAGCAGATGTCCCTTCTGACATTCAATATTTTGGTGTATACCTAAATGTTGACTGTTAGAAGTCAGCTGTGAGCTGTCAGTCAGCACCAAAGAAGCCACTGGGCTACTGTAGCTTGAAGGTTATATTTATAAATTCTAGTTAAGGGTGGTTGAGGTTCAATTCTCAGATAGGTGCAGTGGGGGTGATTTATCACATTTGATTTAACTATCTTATTTTCACATTCCCTTGCCACACTAATGTGGGTGCATTTCCTATTAGTTCGCCTCTTAATCCCTTGCCCATTATATCAGTAACCCAACTCACATTCCGGATATAGCCTGACAGCATTTTTCTGCATTCTACTTTAAAAAACAGTGGCATGAATATCAGTAAAACAATTTTGCCATACTTCCGTTCATATAAATTATCATGTGCTGATAATTATAATCAGTCGGGTCAGAGTATGAAAGTTAAATACCTCAAATAAATAAATAAAGTAATAAATAGGTATACTTTGCATTTTCATATCACTTAATTGACGTTGTAATATTATTTTTCAGGTTCAGGTGCCAGATAGTTATGTATTCTACCGATTAGGTTACTTTATGTTATATACATCTCAGATCAATCAATTGTGATTCATTTACAAAATCACTTTCTACGTTTTAATATTACATTAGTAAGGCGCACAGGTGGCGTGCATGTCGTACCTCCGTACCTTCTGACTGCTAAGAAGGATGCGCCCTTCTCAACCTCTAAATGCACTACGACCTTCTAGTGATCTAAATGATCTACGTCCTTCTCGAACTATGAATGCGCTACGTCCTTTTCAAACTCTTAATGCGCTACGTCCTTCTCGAACTAAGAATGCGCTACGTCCTTTTCAAACTCTTAATGATCTACGTCCTTCTCGAACTAAGAATGCGCTATGTCCTTTTCAAACTCTTAATGATCTACGCCCTTCTCGAACTATGAATGCGCTATGTCCTTTTCAAACTTTTAATGATCTACGCCCTTCTCGAACTATGAATGCGCTATGTCCTTTTCAAACTCTTAATGATCTACGTCCTTATCGAACTATGAATGCGCTATTTCCTTTTCAAACTCTTAATGATCTACGCCCTTCTCGAACTATGAATGCGCTATGTCCTTTTCAAACTCTTAATGATCTACGTCCTTCTCGAACTATGAATGCACTACGTACTTCTCGAACTATGAGTGCACTACGTCCTTTTCAAACTCTTAATGATCTACGTCCTTCTCGAACTAAGAATGCGCTACGTCCTTTTCAAACTCTTAACGCGATATTTCCTTCTCGAACTATGAATGCGCTATGTCCTTTTCAAACTCTTAATGATCTACGTCCTTCTCGACCTTTAAATTAAATACGCTACCTCCTTCTTGACCTCTAAATTAAATACGCCACCTCCTTCTCGATCATTTAATGCTCTGGGTGTCCTTCCCGCCCGAAGTCACGAGGGTGATCTCCGCAACATCGCAGACCTTGGGAAAGGATCCACCAAGAGTCAGTCACTAGATAGGAGGCGTCAGTTTCCTTTTTAATAAAGACCTGGAAGAGATACGTTGGATAGCCTGTAAGTGTATCAATTAACTGTAAATATATTGTTACGCTTCCTTATTTGAATTTTGAAAATATTCCTGAAAATATCTGAACATTCCAAATACTTTTTTAAAATTGTCCCCGACTCGTCCCTGCCACATTAGATTGTGTCTGTTTTCCAGGTGCATATCAAACGTGTGAACGTCCTAATTAATAAAAAAAAAACACTTTCACGCGTGGGAAACATCGGACCATTTAATACCGGTTCTCCATTTTGTTTATGTGTGTTTTATAATAGAATAGTGCGCGTCCGGTCCACTTTCAACATTCCATTGATTTGTTTATTGATATCACCTGGAGAAGAACAACAGCCAAGATATAAGACTTGTCAACAGAGAGAAACTCGTCAATTGATGAGTAGAAGGCGGGATAAAGAGAAGGGACAGAACAAAAACAGGTCCGCGGCATCAGCAGCATCCTGCATCACTTTCCCCGGTCGACCTCTTGGTTACTTCTGCGGTCCTAGTTCTTGGGTGGGGTACACCATAGATGGGGGTTAGTGGGTCAGAAAAAAACACAGTACTGTAGGCGTATGTATGATTTAAACAAGTTCTCACGGTAGCTAACAAAGAACAGAATATTTGAATTCAAAGGGTATTTCGGAACAAATTATAAAAAAACGTATATATAATATATATATACACACACACACACACACAAGGGAGAAACACACTCTTTATACAAAAATGGCGTTTTATGCTTGTACTATGTACACTACGTTTATCCTGAAAAGTAGGTCCTACTAAGACTGATTAATTATATGCCGACCTTTGTTTGGTTGCGCACACCTTCCCTCCTTCCCTCTAACCCGTCGCTTGAAAGATTTCAAACACTTAACTACCCCCCNTCTTGTCAGAGGTGAAGGAAGGGTTTGGCAATCAGATAAATTTGTGCTGGGACCGAGGATTGAACCCCGGATCCCCAACACAGAAGTCCGATACCTTACCCCTAGACCGCCAGGTCACCCATGTTATCATACCACATCCACATAATTGTTAAGAGAATTCTACCTTTTTAAAAAAAAATTTATAGAGGCTTGTATTATTTATTCTTTACATACATATTGTTTTAGTAAAAAAAAAGGTTTAATACGTAACTATTGTTGTTTTTTTTTTCTAATGTGTTTACTTACTGAGCAGAGTTTGAATAAAATAATCAAAACAAAGAGGTTTGGAATAAATTTCTGTAAAAAATATAAATATATACTAAAATATAAATGTGCAATATTTTTACAAAGCTTCAATAAAATGGTATTACATGGCCTTTTACAAAAAAAAACCAACTAAAACTTCTTTCTCCGAGAGTCTTATGCAGCAAATGAATCGATAAATAGATTAAAATATGTTTCCCAAGCGGTCTTGTTTTCAATACTCAAAATAAAAATACCAGTGAATCTCTCGTGTGACATTAGACTTAGATAGCTATTAGTTAGCTTCAGTTTTGTAAACTATCTCTCAGCTATCACAGTCGTCACAGAAAATGTAGTTAGTTCTATTTGTGGTGAGATTAAATTGTCCCTTTGATAAGTTTTCTTGCCCCCCACCCCCTCCTCCTTCCCTAGAAACTTTCGCTCCTAAAAGCCCTCTAAACATTGTTTCCCCAAATCTCTCTCCAAACCTTACGCCCCCTTCTCCCTACCCTCCAGACAAATAATTGTTTCATGTTCGACCTCGGCGGTCTTGGGGCAAAGTAGTGCTCACTTCAAGACCCAATGATTTTGATTTCAAACCCAGCCGAGGTCAACGAATTTTTCTTGAGCAAAACTTCCTTCGGAGGGGAAATAAAGCTGTCGGTCCCACGTCAATTTGTGGCATGTTAAATATCCCTGGAAGGTATGTGATAAAGCCCTTTCTCGGCAAAATTGGTAGGCCCTTTCACCCTCGCTTATAGAAATTCTCTCGTGCTAATATAATAAATTGGTTCAGAAAGTTCACGTTAAATACCTCAAATAATATATATATATATATATATATATATAGAGAGTAGAGAGAGAGAGAGAGACTACTATCCTATCGTCTAAGTTAGTGTTTCGGTTATTTTAAGTTCATGATACACTCGGCAAGTATAGATTAAGTTTTTCTCAGAGTAACTTCAAATGTTTCAAGATTAAGGGTTGGAGATCTTTTTCTGTAGCCAATTCTCTATCATTTGGAAACATTCTGTTCATACTACTGGTAATTTGGGTAGACCCTAACTATAGCTTCACGCGAAAACCTTTTTTGATTTTGTCAGATCTATTTAAATATTAGTAAGTCGAAGTACGCTTATCGGTGTGCGAGGACCTTATCATATTATAATATCGTATACGTACGGTGCGTGGTTTTCCATTCCGCTTTGAAAGCGGAAAGACACGTACGATACTGTCCCGCTACACACGCTCAAACACTCCTCTCACACATCAGTAAGTTTTTTCAGACATTGAGGAATAATTTCGACAGGTACCCAAATAATTTCAAGTATCTTGTCGTATAGCTTGGGGAAGATTAGTCAATTATTATAAACCCTTAAAGCAATATTCATTATACCGCCAGGTAAAGGGAGATATTTAATATTAAAGGTGTTTAATAATACATTTTATTGTAATAGTGACGCAATACAAAAGAGGTGTAAAGAAGTGGAGCAGACTATAATGTTTAAAGTAAAGCTTAAGTCATACAGACTAGTCATTTGAGAACTGCGTGTTATAATAATACTTTCTAATTATTTCATTAGTCAGAGACAATATTGTGACTTCTAAAAGTCCAAAGTGAGTAAACAGTGTAAATCACCCCAGTCACATGCTCCTCTCAGAACTGTTGATTGCACCATTTGTTCTGCGTTGCTAGAAGCTTCCACCGGTAAACAGGGGAGAGATATAAACCCCGGACATCCAGAAGGCGGGGCTCTTGTTGTATATTTGTCATACTGTACGTATGTAGAAGTGAAGTCTGGATTACTCTTCAAGTGAACCACAAACTTGTATTACACTTTTGTTATTATTTAATAAACGTGTAAGACCATTATTCTACATAATCATCACCATCTGATTATTTCTTCGAGATCTAAGGTTCCTATCAAGGATTTGGTCAACAATAAACCCAAAACTTCCCAGCTCGAATTCCCAAACCTGAGGGATACGACAATCTGCTAAGGCTGAAATATTTCT
The DNA here is from genome assembly GCA_901482245.1 of Timema douglasi. Classification (NCBI taxonomy): domain Eukaryota; kingdom Metazoa; phylum Arthropoda; class Insecta; order Phasmatodea; family Timematidae; genus Timema; species Timema douglasi. Next base: position 21,925 of record CABEEJ010005836.1, on the reverse strand, counting down.
CTTGTTCTCTCAGTTTGAGAGAAGAGTATTAGAATGAGAGTACAGCTATTACCCTGGACATTTTCACTTTTACCCTCAACAAGCATTGCAATCCCATACAACCAACGATCAGCTACCCACGATACCTCTACCTCTTCAAAATGTTCCTCGGTCACTCCCTCAACAATAAATGTATCTTCTTGCTTCCCATCATAAACTTTCCATGCCTCCTCAACCAGCTCTTAATGTTCCTCAACAGCCACCGCCTCCCACTGCATTCAACCTACAGCCTCCTATGCTTCCTCCTCATAATGTTCCTCAACAGCGAATGCGCCAACCTTTAACTAAGATATACGAAAAACTTTTTATCGTCGTGGATCAAATCCTCAAAAAGAGAGTAAAATCACTCCAAACACTTTTCTTTTCTTATTTGATATCATGTATCCACTTGTTTTTCTCTGGCTCCAGCAACATAGCCGCTACCACAATGTCCTCATCAGAGGAAGAAGACAAGGTACCACTCATTATAATTAGCTGCGCTGCTCTCAGGAGAATTGTAGGGTGTGGTGGGGGAAACCAGCTCTTTGGGCATACGTCGTATCTACGATCTCGGTGTGCTGGACCGTCGCGGCAATACGATACCATACTGCTACTATACTGCTACTATACCGCTACTGTTCTGACACCGTACGTATACGATACTATGCCGGCGTGCGAGGACCTATGGCTGCCGCGCGTTCGATTCGTCTGGAGCTCTGGGCTGTGTGCGGCCCGGCCACACCTAACTCACCGCCACGGCACACCATTTGCGGAACACCAAATTATAAGTAAATGTTTTGATTGAAATGACAATTTAAATATAAGAATGGGCCACCAAATAAAATACGATATTTCACAATAGACGTAATTTATTATCTTGTTTCTGAGTTATGGTCATGTCTGTACTACAGTAGTGTGGAGAAGATAACATAAGAAGTAGGCTACTAAAAATAAATACCTTCGGCCTGAATGCATGCCGCACTATTCAAAACTACCTTGCATTGTAATGCTTGCATTCAGGCCGAGGGTGATCATTTTGAGCATTTCTTATAATGTTAAGCAGTACAAACTTGACCATAATTCTGAAACAAGGTCAAATGGGACACATGTCTAAATTAACTTATATAATTACTTTTGTGTCTCCTGTCCACCGCTGAGGTGTGCTCCACATGTTATGGTACACCCTGTATAGTGGTCTAGCTTTATTTTTTTTATTTATCACCGCGTCTTACTACCCGTTCGGGTTATACGCTTAAGTACTAATTACGCTAATGGATTAGGAATTGGGAAGGTTGAATTTGGAAAAAGTGAATCTGCATTTGCATGAATGGAGAGTGGAAACCCATTTAAGAAAATCACCCCCAGTTCACCCGGCCGATATTCGAACCTCTATCTCCCCGTTTATTTTTCTTACTATCTGTTCAAGTTATACACTTATGTATTATTTACGGTAATAGTTTTAGGGATGAGGAAGGTTATATTTAGAGGAAGTGTAACCGCACTTGCGTGGAGAGAGAGTGGACAACTATTTTGAAAGAAAGAAAAAACACCACAGTACACCCGACCGAGATTTGAACCTTGATATCCCCGTCATTGGCAGTCTAGTTTACTGTGAGAGTAGCGGCTTATACCATGTGGCCACCGCAGAAGTGTAGCAAAATAAGTGCCGTTTTGATCCCAGGTGTTATGGAGGAGACGAATAGGGGACACAATAGAGTCATTGGTGCCATGACCAAGACAAATGTATTTTTGATATTCAAATTAATTTGGTCATAGGAGACTTAATTTTGAAATAATTCTCAGGTAATGTCGTTACAGTTAGGAGTAGTAGTAGGGGGGGGGGGAGGGGGACTCAACTTTGAAACAGATGACTCAATTTTTAAATAATTCTCAATTAAAGTTGAAATGAACTATTAGTGAAAGCAAGAAATAGTAGAAGTTAGTAAGAAAAAAAACAAGTTTGGAATTATTTTTTTTCTTTCGCCTTTCTTAGTACCATTTAGGGTATTATGTTTACATTAATTACGCTAATGGGATAGGAATGAGGAAGATATAATATTAAATAATGAGAGACGAGTTAAGGCTCTTGGCCCTGTCTAGTGCAAGTCTAAAACCTATTTTGTGGGATGGTGGGCGGGAGGGTGAAAGGCGTGGCGTGGCTTCACAACCGACTAAAGTATCCTTCCGCGCCAACAAGAACGGATGGAAACCGTAGATGGCGTCAGTTACCGGACAGGTCTTGCGGAAAAATCTTACGTTCGTAAATATCAGTTTTCTCAAGAAAAGTTTATATTTTTAGGTTAATATTTTCAACACCTCTTCTTGGATAATCTATCGATGTTTTATGAGTTGTTACATTTTATATGCAGCTGACAGTTTTTATTTTAAAAATGTCATTTTATAGATATTTGATCCCTGTTAAAATTATAGAGGAGGTGTGTGTATAAAAAGTATAAATTAATCAACATGCTTCTTTTCTTGAACAAACCGTTTCCGAAAAGAAAATTGCAAAACAATCAAAATTCTTGAAGATAACAATTTGTGCCCATGGCTCTGCATTTCCATTCCAAATGAAAAGGGCCAATCGCCTTAAGAAAAAACACCCTTGGTAAACACGACTGGGATTCGAACTCTTATCTCCTCATCAATGGTAGTCTAGTCAAACACTAGAGTGACGCGTCACGTGGCAAGAAATGTGAGTTTGACACACATTAACTTATGGCCTTTTTTAAGTTATCTGCGCCTTACTGCCCATCCGATATATCCGAAATGCGCAGGGATGGGAAAAGTATAATCTAGAAGAAATGTACCCTAATTTGCGTTTAGGTAGCGTGGACAACCCTAGAGGGGAAACATAGCTCAATGTATTCTCTCTCAACGTCAAATCAGGCCAACAGGGACTGACGCCTTTGTCCGCGTGCCCATCAGTACTATTACAGTAAAACCACCATTTAATGACACTTATGTGAAACTTATGCTATTAAACCTTCCATATGTTCATACGTTAAGGGAAATTTCTGTAGCTGCCACTTTTGGCATGAGGTGTCAATTCAGACATCAAAATAAATCTACTGATGATTTATCAATGTTGGCTACAGTGCATTTATTTTGTCTGTTTTTCTAAAAGTTTCAAGGTAACACCACAGTTTAAGTTACTATATACACTATGTTTCCGATATAAGGAGGGGAAATGGGGGTGGTATTGCAAAAAAAAAAAAAAAAAGTTGGGGTAGGAATTTAGATTTATAGCGTCTAGACATTAANAAAAAAAAAAAAAAAAAAGTTGTGTTATGAATTTAGATTTATAGCGTCTAGACACTAGAGCAATGTTCCTCAAAGTTTTTTTTTTTACCAAGGCGACAATCTTTGATCAATATATTTTCGGCCCCCTTGATATACAAAATATCCTTATGTCCCGACGCTTTTAGTTTTAGGTTGTACCAAAAATAAAATGACTCCTTATTAATAACTCACCCGACTAAGAAAATACTGTATTAATATTAACTTAAGCAAGAACATGTTGAGGGTGCAATACTTGGGGATTTATTTATAATGGATTAAATAGCCAAAATATTAGGCCTATATTTTTTTAATCATGGTTATAGCAGCATCTAAATATCATATTCAGTAAATTGAAAAATAACACCTGTATACGTGGATTGAACCCGGGACCTATTGACAAAAAGGTCTATGCTCCAAAATCTGAGTGGAGTCATACCTCACCCAGGGTCATTCTTCACCCATATTTTAAGGCAAAGTCTGTGATCTGTCTGTGTTAAGTGACAGTTCATGATCTTAATTAATCACTCACATGTAGCTGACAATTTTATTACGTCCATTACATAATCTGCCTTAAACTGCGAGTGAAGAATGACCCTGAAAACGGGACTATCCCTGGAGAGGTCAGTGATAGAGCATTGACGTACTAAGTCAAAGGTCCCAGTTTCGATTCCCGTGTCCGGGCGTTATTTTCAATTTAAAAATATTACTTTATTATAGATTCCCTCACATTTTATCAGCTTCCTCTTTGACAACTACTGGTCTAGGTACTTGTACTCTTTTTAAGGTGGTAAAACAAAGTACTCTTCTCTTACGTTTCACTTATCGTGGCCAAATGTAATATTTTTTAAACTTTTCATAATTATTCAGTACTCTCCCTAGAAAATGTTGCCAGTCGGGTGGCATTATCATGCAACTGGGTCGGGGAAGTTTAATAATTTGCAATATCTGATGATTTGTGCAACAAACATTGAATTGCACTTACATTAAAAATTCAAAAATATGCCTCCCCCCCCCCCACCCCTCTCCGGTCATAATTTTTAGAATATACTCATTTCGTAGAATCTGTAAATGGTAACCCTTAGAGCCATTTGTAACCAGTCAGCCCACAATAGACGTCTTCAGTAGGGACTCAAACCAGAGTCATAAACTCTCATAACTTTCCCTATAAACAAACAACTTCATTAATAACAGTATAATTTGGCGCACTCCTGAAAAGTCATATTTTTACGTGTAACCTCATCTGACAACTAAAAAGGTTGTGAGATCCTTATATTAATAGGGATACAGGTAGAAAAGTTATTACCAGTACATACATTTACAGGTTTACATATTATCTTTACAGTTCTACTTCCCTGACATTTCCAGTTTTAACATATTTTGTTAAATTACAATTGATCCTGTTTAGTACATTCTTTTCTACCTCTCTTTATCGTGTCAACTATCACCTTCATCATTCGCGAGTCATCTAATCCACAACATATATTATTCCCGACAATCAGGATTGGTTTAGTGACAACGAGACCAAGTGAAATGGTCTCCTGAGTCGTTTCACGGATCAATATTGACATACGTAATTTTGGCAGGTGGGGAAATACAGCAGTTATTCTGTTACGGGCTTGTTATTCGATATTTATGGCCACTGTTTTGTGAACAGTCAGAAAAAAACGGTTGTTTAGCTGACAAATAATGGTGAAATGTTTGGTTTTGCTCGGGATTCTATTCCCATGTCCCATCTGGACCATCACACCACACCCAATAGCGCAACGTAATAAATACACCTAGTGTTACCTTTTTAACTGTATATTTGACCGGGGATAGTCTCATTCTTTATCGGTGAAACTGGTATTCTATCGGGAGCCGCTAGTAAAATATTGGCTACAGTACACTTGATTGACCGTTTAGAGATAATCGATCTTTGATTGTTCAAAAATCGACTCACCCGCCTCGGTGGCGTAGTTGGCTAACGCGCTAGTCGTGTTGAGCTCGACTGCTGAGGACGGGGAGATCGAGGTTCGAATCTCGGTCGGGTGAACTGGGGGTGGTTTTTCCTAAATGGTTTTCCACTCTCCCTCCACGCAAATGCGGGTTCACTTCCTCTAATTCACCCTTCCTAATTCCTAATCCATTAGCGTAATTAGTACTTAAAGCGTATAACCCGAACGGGTAGTAAGACGCGGTGCTAAATATTATTATTATTAAAAATCTACTCTTTTCTTGATTAAAATATTTAAAGGTTTTAATCTAAAATACTTGTATCAACTCTTTCTCTACCGATTTCAAAAATATCAAATAGAAAAGTGGAAAAAACATAAATAGAGAGAGAAAAATTGTTGGCATTGGGAAATGTTTTGTTGACTATTTTAAAATGTTGTATTGCCTTTTCATTAAATCCACATGATATTATTTGCTTGCAATTTATATTTTTGACATATTACATTTTTTTTAAATGTGCTGATCAAACTCACAATGCTTACATCAAATGGCAAAGAATAAACAATAAATAGGGTCACATAGTAAAATAACTTATATATATGTTATTACATAGAGACCTGTACCTAGCATTAAACCTTAAATTAAAAAAATATGGAAGTTGTTAATATCCAAACTAACTCTAATAATAACTTGATGTGACCTGGCGGTCTAGGGGTAAGGTGTCAGACTTCTGTGCTGGCGGCCGGGGTTCAATCCCCGGTCCCGGCACAGATATATCTGATTACCAAACCCTTCCTTCACCTCTGGCAAGACATCTTGTGAATGTGGGGAATGCCATGCCTCCACCGTGGTTCGGATTCCACGTTAAACTGTAGGTCCTCCATTTCATCTCACAATCACCCTACCATTACACATTAGCGTAAGTGCGTATAACCCGAAAGGGTAGTAAGACGCGGAGCTAATAATAATAATAATAATAATAATAATAATAATAATAATAATAATAATAATAACTTGATGGTGTTAGCTCGCGCGCTAGGTATACCGACCGAGTGGCCGCCACATATTAGTGCGGATTGTGCCAACATTTTCGGATAGAGGGTGTCATGTGGTCAGCACAACAATCCCTCCAACTGTTAGTCTCAATTATCTAGACAAGAGCTGCTACTTCTTTATTCAAGTAGATCCTCGATTACTGTCCTCGCGAGGTTGAGTTTGAGGACGTATCAGTATCTATGATTAGGGATGTGCGAAATCCACTTTTTCAATTCTAAGCCAACTCGAATACAATATATGAAATATTCTCGAAGCTGAATCGGAGTTAGAATATTTTCTTTTAGCTGTTTTATGCTTAAAAAATATTATTGTGGTTATTTAAATTATTTTATGCACTAAAATTACTTGGAAATTGCTTTATTGCACAATTGTTTGTAATATTTCATGTTGCTCTGACAAATGAAATTATTATCACAACATGCAATTCAATTTCTTCAGATTTTTTCCACATTAATATTAATTAGTAATATATAAAACAGCTCAGAATGGCCATAATTGAACATAAATTGTTTATTTTAGCTGTCAATGTTTTTATTGGCAAAGCTTCGAAGCCAGAATTTTGTATCGAAGCTGATGTTTGTCTCGAAGCCAAGTCGACGTTTCAAAGATTCACACACCCTCACTATGATATATACTTCCTTATTCCTGACTGACAAATTAATTATTTTTTACCACACCTATGTTTTTTATACACCTTTATTCTATTTCCCGGAATCCTCTTTAGAAGTTTTAAATTTTCCTACTTTTATATTATCATTTGGAGTGGTATCTTTGACTGCCTGCCAAATTTAAATTTTCTACCAAACTTATAAGTAGTTATTTCTAGTAGTTTTGGAAGTTTGAATAAACCCCCTTTGACCTGACCCCTTTTTTCTCCAATTCACTATTAGAAATTTAATATTTCAAGATTTAAGTTATCTGGAGTCATCTCTCTCTCTACCTGCCTGCCTAATTTTAATATTATACTTCATGCAAAAAAGTGTTTTCAGATTATATCCCCCCCTTCCCCTTCACTCCATTAATCGAAGACTCATTTTGAAATGTCTCATTTTTTAATGTTAATGGTTGTATCTTTCTGCTAAATTTAAGTTGTCCATCTCATCTAGCAATCTTTTTTGTCAATCTCAATATTCAAAACCCCATTTTACCCCATATAGAGTTTAATTTCGCAAAAACCCCTTCTTATTTGATGCCTACGACTTGAAAGGACCCTCACTACTGAATGTCAAGCTTCCAAGTCCAGGTGTTCGGAAGATACAGTGAAGAGTCTGTGAATCAGGGCTTTTGTACATATATGTACACATACACATACATACACACACAGTAAATTATTATTATTATTATTAGCACCGCGTCTTACTACCCGTTCGGGTTATACGCACTTACGCTAATGTGTAATGGTAGGGTGATTGTGAGATGAAATGGAGGACCTACAGTTTAACGTGGAATCCGAACCACGGTGGAGGCCTGGCATTCCCCACATTCACAAGATGTCTTGTCAGAGGTGAAGGAAGGGTTTGGTGATAAGATAAATCTGTGCCGGGACCGAGGATTGAACCCCGGCCGCCAGCACAGAAGTCTGACACCTTACCCCTAGACCGCCAGGTCACCCACACAGTAGAACCTTTTTAATTCAAAGTCCATAGAAATCTAAAGGAAATATGAAAAATTCTTAATTCAAATGAACCATTTTTATGATTATATACGCAGCAGGTGCACAATAAATTAGAAAGCTCAAAATAGGTTATATTTAAATATACACATTTTATATATGCTAAATAAAGCACACATATACAAAATATTAATACAGAAAAAAATGTAAACAAAAAATATACATTTTTTGAAAAATTACCATATAAAAATCGCAGACTTAAATCATTGAGGACGCGCAACATGTAAGTTTACCCCTTCCAGACTGGGCCACAGATGATTACATTTTCACAGATAAGGAATGAAAGTCAAGCCAACACATCCCCTATCCTAGGAAACTTTTTTTGACATTCTTGGTATATGGGGGAATTTAATAAAAATCGTTAAATTAGGTTTGAAATGAGTATAAAGTCGAAAATTAGCAATGCATGAACTTCGACCTATCCAAATATTTCATTCTAACATTCGAAATAAAGTTATTTTTAGCATAGATTTAAATAAGAATTTCGTGTTAAATCATGGTCGGTTCAAACTAACCAATTTTTTTAACCAACCCATGTCGAACTAGCCAAAACTTAATGAACCTAATGTATATTTATTATGAATTATTGTAATCCATGCTACACGCAACAAGGTTGTCTGAGTCATACAGTCGATTGAAGGCGGCTATAATCTCGACCTGTGATGTCACGAATCGCGTTGATGTATACACCCAAGGCGGTAGTCAGTCCTACCTTGACCGATTATACCATGACACTATCTCGTAAGCCTCGCCATAATGGTATCAAGCAAGGTAAGCTTGTCACGTTTCAGGATAAATAAAGTCTACTTGTTAATCTGGGAACAGCGAGACAACCATTTTCTGGCATGAAATATTACTATTAGCATTGATTTTTATAGGAATAGACAGATGAAACGCCTTTTTTTTACCAAAGGATTTTGGTAGGTAAAAATTCCTTCGTTGTGCGGGTGTAGGGAACACGAATTGAGGGCAGTATTTTTAAAAGTTTTAATATGAAAACTCTTTATTTTAAATGCTTTCATCAAATGCCGCAATGCTCATGACAGATATTCAACAACAGCTATTGATATCGTTGTGCGAATAAAATTAAACTCATGTTTTTACTGGAACAATATTTTATTTGTTTTGGCCAAAAATAGGTTATGCTATACATAAAAAATTGCCCTCAACTTGCGTTCCCTGCACTCCCACCTTAAAGGTGGGTGTTCTTGTCCACACCTCCCCCGAAATGTATTCCTAGCGTGTCTGATCAAAGTGGTTATTAATATAAGGCTGTTCTCAAATATAGGCCTACCACATCGTACTTTAGTTACAATTATCTAACGTGTGGCTTAAATCGCCCTAAAAAAAAGTACACTATAATAATGTATTAATAGCATTCTTTAAAGGGGTTATAGACCCAAAGCATATTATGATCCTTCCCGCATAATGTATTGGACCAATCTTTGTTTTGTTTCGAAAAAATAAATCAATTGATATTAATATTATAGTTTGAACGAGTTTAGCAAACCTATTTCATGAAACGATTAATCGATATAAGTAAGATCGATCTAATACATTATATTTGTATAGATTAGATCGGGAGGAGAGTATAGTTGTGAGATAGTCTGTTCCTGATAGGTTTTTACCTGGATGAGAGTTCAAAAATCATATGTTTATGTTTTAGGTTGCCAACACTTGTAAAAGATCACTGTTTTGTTATACATGTTTAGTTATTTAACTACCTGTTATATTTTACATTAAAAATAAGGTTAACTTAAGTTTTCTCATACTATTTAATTACTTTTAATCATTTCTTTCTATCCAATACGTAACAATATTTTAAACATAAATAAAAGTACTTAGTCTTAAGTTTTGGAATGTTATATAGGCCCTATATAATGTGAAATAAACTGCATACATTAATACTTTTTAATACAGGCATCGTATTTACTTGGAAAAGAGAATATACTTGTCATTTTTTTATATATAATAAATTATTTTATCGTATCTCGAAATATTTAACTAAGTAAAATATTGTTATCCACTGCGTGAGTGCATCATTGTAAAGAACTTGTTTCCGTTATGTTCAATCACATGGTTTAAATTCACCATTTTGAAGCTATGTTCGTTAGACCTTTTGTGAAAGTGATGTAGATAATAATTTTCCTAAGTGGAACAAAACGATAAATAAGCTTTGTGCCCGACCTCAAATAAATATATAAATAAAATTGACCTAGATTACCGTGGTTAGCTATCACGTTCATATATTACCATGTTTTCATTGCAGTTAACCAAAGTGACAGATGTCAGCTGTTGGCGTAGGGATACATATATTGGGGATTATTTCTACTAACTTTTTGAGCTGTCATCCAAGTAAACTAAAGTCGTAAATTAATTATATATATATTTTTTTATTATTCAGCACCGCGTCTTACTACCCGTTCGGGTTATACGCTTAAGTACTAATTACGCTAATGGATTAGGAATTGGGAAGGTTGAATTTAGAGGAAGTGAACCCACATTTGCGTGAAAGAAGAGTGGAAAACCATTTAGGAAAAACCTCCCCCTGTTCACCTGACCGAGATTCGAGCCTCGATCTCCCCGTCCTCGGCAGTCGAGCTCAACACGACTAGCACGTTAGCCAACTACGCCACCGAGGCGGGTAATGAATTGTAGATGGGCTCTTAGGAGATAGTTTTTGAAATTTAGGATTTATGGTAGAATAGGGGCTGGGAGTGAGAGGGATTCATGATAAAGAGATAGGTTGGTGAGGGATTTAGAGGTCACCTTGTGGAGTCCAGGGATCTCGAGTTCCTCCACATCTCAAGGAAGGGATTATAAGCAATCAGAGTGTAATAGCCTAGGTCCAACCCTTTTACGGGAGTAAGGGTGGGGGTCAAGGATTAACCTCCCCCAACCCCTACGTTGCATGGAAGTCCTCGGGAACAAAAGGAGCTTCGCAGAGGAAATTACAAAATTAAATAAGAACAAAATTTATTAACGCATGAAAGGTTAGGTTAAACGCTAAGTTGGGTGAGAACCATAATTATACATACATTATGGAAGGATTGAAAGCTAGGGTTGTAAGAGGTTATTGCACTCGGACTAGCTACTGATACTGCTTTTTGTAGGTGTTGTGGAGGAACACGACCATTGCCACTCCTCCCAGTGGAGGAACTCGACCATTCCCACTCCTCCCAGTGGAGGACCTAGACCCTTCCTTCTCTCAATGGAGGAACTAAACCCTTCTACCTCCTGCCAGTGGAGGACCTTGACCTTTCCCTCTGCTCCCAGTGGGGGACCTAGACACTTCCTTCTATCAATGGAGGAACTAAACCCTTCTACCTCCTGCCAGTGGAGGACCTTGACCTTTCCCTCTCCTCCCATCGGGGGACCTAGACCCTTCCTTCTCTCAATGGAGGACCTTGACCTTTCCCTCTCCTCCCAGTGGGAGACCTCGACACTTCCTTCTATCAATGGAGGAACTAAACCCTTCTACCTCCTGCCAATGGAGGACCTTGACCTTTCCCTCTGCTCCCAGTAGAGGACCTTGACCTTCCCCTCTACTCTCAGTGGAGGACCTTGACCCTTCTCCCTCCTCCTAGTGGAGGATCTTGACCCTTCCCCTTCCTCCCAGGGAGGAACTTAATTTTTTTTACCTCTTACCAGTGGAGGAACTCAAACATGGAATTAAGTGCTAGATTACGAGTAGAGGATTAAACCAGGTCTCGTGGAGGAACTCGACCGCGCCCGGGCAGTCAAGCAATGTTAAATATAGTTATAGCTTATATAACAAAAACTAATCCCCTAATATCAATAAACGTTCACTTCGTTGAATGCTTCACGTCAACCATTAATGGAACAAATACCACATGTTAAGAATGTTTACATGAAATGTCGATTAACGTTTTCTCATCGTTTAATTTTATTTGCTTGCTTTAATATCCAATATTACACCCAGTGGTAGAATAGTCTTAAGACCCAAGAGTCAAATCTGGTTATCAGTTTGAACCGCGGAGGGTTAAAGGTATATTTAGTAATCCCATCAACTTAATATAGACTCCCAAAAATGTACTATGAAATATGCACGCACACTTTCAATAAGCTTAGCATCATAAATATATTATTTATTTTATGCATATGTTTATTAATCAACTAAATGTGTGGTAAGATATAGTAACTACCATTTCAAATAAGTATTTATATTTTATTTGTTAGCTATGTTGGCTATTTCACTTCTGCCACGGTGGGTAAATTCTCTTTATATCTCGTCCATCATACTGTAAGGGTCAAATTTTCAGTGAGCGCGGGTTGCATTTGGCTTGCGGGCCTCCAGCTGGACAGCACTGGTACTAGGCGTCACTCTTGCAATAAGCTGGACTGCCGATAATGGTGAGATCAGGGTTTGAATCCCAGTCGGGTGTACTAAGGGAGTTTTTTTCCTAAAGAGTTCCCAAAACACCGGGAATATATCAATGTTTCGATTAAAATTTAAAAATGGCAAATAATACCATACCAATGTGAATTGTCGAAAATGGTCATTCACCACTCTTGCTTCTTATGTGTCACTATTATGCCCACTATTAATATTTAGGCGAGATACCCCACCTTAAAACGCTCGAAGCCCCGGCCAGAGAGGCTTCTTCCCCCACCACGTAACCACTTCTCCACCCGTCTCCGCACGTCTGAAGCAACAAACACACAGGTTTTCAGACGCGTATTTTAGGTATTAAATCGGACCCTGATTACATTTAACTATATGGGGGTTGTAGATAAACTCTTCTAGAACAAATAGCGCTTTGAAAAATTACTCTATGATAATTATTGGCCGGTTCCAAGCTGCCATTTTTCGGGAACACCTGTTTTTACATACTCACGATTTTCGCAAAAAGTTCTAATTAGCTTTGCACAAAATTTTTATTGTAGATAGGCACCAACAAGAGATACAATTTAAGCCCCAAAATAAGTTCCTGTGAAAGTTACGACTCCAGTAATTAAATGTCAAAAAATGGCAATTTTTCAAGATTTTGATTTTTATTGACAAAAGTTGTGAACCGATTTCAATTGATCAGAGCTAATTTTATTTTTATTTTCAAGCGCTATCATGGGATATTTTTTGATTTTCGAAATAAAATTGTTTTCACAACTTAAAAGTGAAAATACCAGTTTTCGGCATTTTTAAGAATTTTATTAACGTAAAAGCTACAAGCTGATTTAGTCCAAAGTATATACAATCAATTTCTACGATTTTTTTCCTAACTATCACGTTGAGATTGTGGATGGTTGATTTATTTTAAGAAATGAATGTTTTTCCGCTATCTTAACTGGACTAATACTACTACAAACAAAGGGGAAGTTGAACATAAAGAGAGAGCGTGATGGACTAGTGATACTAAAACCAACTAAACAAGTCTAAACATGCAGATGTGTTTTCTATCCAGAGAGGCCCTTTGATTAATAATAGATACCCGTCGCCCTCGTGATCGTACCACGATGGCTGCGTACAGTTGAAGTCGTGACGGTCCCAGTTCCGTGTTGTTGAGCCCTCCAGGTAGGAAGAGGGGGAGGGAATATTTCAAGGTCACGCCTTGGTCCTCGTCTCATTGTTAGGCGGAGCAAAAAAAAACAACTAAAAAAATCAACTAACAAAACAGCACCGTGAGCCGACAAACAGGTGAATTCCTTTTCTTCTCCGAGACAAATGACGGTGAAGTTAACTAACTCCTTCTGAAAGACCTTCGGCCACATTTACCTTCATAAGAAGATTTACCTGGATTAAAATCTCGTCCAGAAGGCCATAAAGACAAACACACAAGACAAATAATTAGTATGTTAATGTGTACAGAGTAAACAGATAAGTAGAAAATAGGCCTATCAAAGAGACCGAGTTTATGAGGGGCTCTGAGCCAGTGTTTCCCAAGGTCGTTGCCTACCTGTGACGTCATGGCAAGTCAAGATAGGATTTCCCATGTTCATGTATTTACGTTTTATATGAGTTTTAAAAATAAAACATTGAAACAAAACCATAAACTCTTGAATAATTATAAAAAATTGTCTCACATTGTATCCGACACCTTAACTCAGTCGGCAGCGTGAATTTCTACTAAGCTAAGGGTCACGGGTTTGATTCCTGGCATGGTCGTAAAAATTATCATTGTTGAAATGTGGGTTCACCCCTTCACAGTGATGAATTAACGGCCAGGGGGACTGGTTGTTGTGTCTGTCCTTGTCTTAAGTATGAAGCAACGACGGGCCTAGCGAGCCAGTAGTGGAAAGTATGTGGCTTTACTTAAAAATTGAGCCAGGCCACCGGATGGAAACAGTAATGGATGTATTATTATTATTTTGATCTTGAAGTAGTTTTTTCACACCAACTACAAAATAAACTACTATTTAGTTTATTCACAGGAACGTCCCGTAGGAATCTTCCTGTCTAAATGCAGATAATAAAAGTTCATAGAAGCATATGTTTATCTAGAATAAGGAACAAAGAAAGGGTGGTTTTGAAATACAAGTAAACGCTGTACAGACGTAAATAGTAGAATGAGGGTTTATACTCGTCACCCGAAGAGGTAAAGTGTTAACCGTGGGTAAACAAGAGGCCTTTCAGGCTGACCCATTTTATTCCTTCTATTTAGTTTAGTGAGCTAAGGTTCGTCAAGCTAAGATGTAGCTCGCTTCTCTAAATAGCTTTAAAATCCACCAAGAATGCAACCTTGTTATGCGCTAGAATAGTCGAGCATAAATTCATAAACGGTAGAAACCAAGCAGGTCTATAACTGTATTGTTTGAAGCTGTACCCACTGTAGGAGAACAAACGGGGGAGAAGGAATGACATACAAATGACAATACAATGTATGTTGTGAATCCACCCCCATCCCCCCGTATCCCCTATTAAATTACATTCTTCGATTAACAAAGATCTATTATACGCTCCTATACCAATTATCCCTTGGATTCCCTGGCATTTAGGTTTTAATAATCAACCAAAAGATGTAGATTTTGGAACTTTTCAGAGAACCCAATATACACTTTTAAACTATACTTACAAGCATGACACACTTTGGTGGCCGCTGGTCTACTCTACCGCACTACTCTCAAAGTTGATTAAACTTCCGATGATGGGGAGCTCGAGGTTCGAATCTCGGTCGGGTGTACTGAGTGTTTTTTTCCTGAATAGTTTTCCACTCTCCCTCAACGCAAATGTGGGTACATTTCCTATAAATACAACCTTCTGTAATTAGGATCTACATAAGCGTTTAACCCAAATGGGTAGTAAGACGCGGTACTTAAATATATATATATATATATATATATATATAGTTAGTATAGAATCAAAGATAATTTTTATTGACCGCGAATGTATTAACGCACTTACGCTAATGTGTAGGGGAGAGTCGTGTAGTAACGGACACTTAAGGTTTTTAAATTTAATTTATAATTTCATTAAATGAAAATGAGACAATTGACATGTAAATATTAAGATTACATGTGTATGTATATACCTGCTGTATTAAAATAGCTTATAGAAAATATTCTTCTTTCTAGAGTCATTTAAAAAAATAGGCTTAGTTCAGTTTAAAAAAGTATTGTCGGGTAGTACCGGACATATTACAATATTATAATTTTTTAATCAAATTTGGACACCAAACTTCTCTTATTATCTTAAGATGCTTTTTCACAAGAGTCAAATTTATAAAGAGAGGATTTAATTCAGTATTGGCACAATTCTTGTGCGCCCACCCTTGGCAAAAGTCACACTTTATCCAATCCTCATCAAAAAAATTTCCGCATATTGTGCAGTCGGTTTTATTTTCAACTTCTTCGTTCATAAGTTGTGCCGAAGTTTTGTTAACTTTTCTGTTATTTTGATGTAGTTTTTTTTATCGTGACTTCCAACATAGTTTTTTTTTTCCATTTTCGTGAATTGTTTTTCTTCTAACTGAACTTTATAAGGACTTGATGTTAGTATTTCGCTCTTAGAACCACGTCTTATTCTAACATTTAACCTACGTTCTGCAGCGACAGGCACTGGTGACACTTGTGTGATTATGGTGTGGAAAAATCCAGTTGAAGGAGTTGATGACTGTGAAGTCTTTGATGTTGAAGTTTGTGCGGTTGAAGTTGATTGTTGTGAAGTCATGGAAGTAAATAACTCTGGAAATGGAGGTTGTGGAGATACAGAAGTTGAGGCTCTTGGAGATTCAAATGTTGGTTGTAAATTTTCGTGTCTATAATTTGATGTGAGTGGAGTCTTAGGGGATATTGATTGTAGATTTCCTGGATCATTTTTCAATAGCTCTATGTCTTTCTAGACAGAGTCGGGAATATCTAGTCCTTACGATGGCAAATAGTCCAAATCTGTGAATATGTTTGGATTATATGGAT
>CABEEJ010005835.1:20676-45800 GCA_901482245.1 Timema douglasi | reverse complement strand
TCAGATAAATCTGTGCCGGGACCGAGGATTGAACCCCGGCCGCCAGCACATAAGTCTGACACCTTACCCCTAGACCACCAGGTCACAGTAGTAGTAGTTAGTTACTAAAGATAATTAAACAGTTTTTATATATTCATGCATTAAGTCATGTTGTCTAGATGTCACTTTTGATAGATATTATCAATACCTATAAAATAACACAAATAATATAGTAAAATTGTATCAATGTTGGCTGCAAAGAATATATGTTTGAATGTTCTCATCTAACATCAGGGTATATTTTACATTATTGTTTAGTGTTTTAAAGATGTATAGGAGTGGGAGAGCGCCACCCAATCTACTCACAAGAACGTCTGTGGGTCTGTCGGAGGCGAGGGAGGGTCGCAAGCAAGATGTATTCTCCGTGGAGCTGTCACCAGAAACCTCTTGGGGGTCAAGTTCCACAGTTTTATCTCATTCTTAAGTCCAGCAGCCAACTGTTCTCTTGACGGAGATATGTAGGCACATCCAATTCTGAAAACAGGGTTGATACACTTTGGAAGTTTTGAAATTCCCTGATATTTACACAATCAAAAATTATGTAGTAGTTAAAACACATCAATTCTCTAAATTAGCCTACTAACCAACAAGCTAGTCAACTTGAAATGGGAGTTTGATACTGCTGAAGATGACCTTGAACAACATCAAAGGGGAAATAGTGTTCTGTATTTTTGAAACTCATTAGAGCACCAAAATGTTTGGACTGGAAATGGTCGTATTGTAGTAAGTACGACAACAGAAATGCACTATCTGAATACAGATAAAGAATTTGATCACAAAATTGAACCCAAGATTGCCAGTCACTCCAATTGTAATTAGTTCTTACATTTTAATTTGATTTAATTGTTTTTTAATGACAGTATTTCATTTATTTATATTAATGATCTTTAATTAACAATTTAATAGTATATTTTTTATTTTTGGGTTTATGTGCAATCAATTTCGTAATGCTTGTGCGTGCGTGAGAATGTCATACTCAACTTGACCAATAAGATTCCCGACTTTTTCCCCTGAGCATTTCCTAAAATTACCGACTCAAAAGTATACCACACACTTATTCCCCCCTCCTCCCACCCTCATTCCCCCATCTTTTTTTTATGAATAATAATGAGTTTAAAATTTGAATAAACTTTTTTACTTGTATTAAAATATTTAATAGGAATTATAAAGTTTTAAAATATATTATACAACTACAATAAAAAAAATCACAGTTTGAATCACATTGTAATTTAGTGACTTAATGATTATCATATTTCATATTTTGAGTAAAACAACATTTTCCTGTTTTTTTTTTTAATCTTCCAAATTCCCGGCTAATTTCAATTTTCCCAGATTCTCATAGATGGTAGACACCCTGGAATGTTTCGATATTTTTAGAGAGGCCCAAAGGCTAAGGCAAGTTCTTAACAATTTGATAAAAAAGTAGTTTGTTTGTATGTTCCATGTGTGAGGAAAATGAGCAGTTAGCGTTGTCAACATGTTGCTTGCTTGCTGCTGACCTTCCCCTATTCCTCAACATCTCTTCTCCTTAGAGCCACTTTAGAACCAAACCCATGTGACTGCACAGTCGCTTTGAGATCACTTCTAGGAAGGTCAAGTCATTCTTATAAACCATTCTTTGAGGTGGTTTAAATCCAGCTTCTTGTCTACTAAGTTTATTTGGCTTAGATCTGGAGAGAAACGGTCAGTGTGGCGAAGGAGGTGGCGGGTTTGCAATATTTGTAAATAATAATAATAATAATATACAAGGGAAATTGTTACCATCTCTCCTAATGTTTATTCATCAGCAGCAGAATATATTATTTTAGAGTTGCACATTCCCCAATTAAAGTTTCTTAGTGCGGTGGTATATAAACCACCTGAAATAAGAAAATGGATTAATTTCGAGTCAGCAATGTCTGACCATGTTTCGAATTACAAACACGTGATAGTGATAAGTGATTTTAGAACATATCTCTTAGGAAAATCTAATTACTCAAATACGTACTTACTCTGTGAAATTAGGAACTCGAAAGTTCATTGTCTCACTTACATAAGTATGCCACCTATGCTTATCTTGATCTAGTTCTATCCAGTCCACCTCATTACTCCTTATCAATACTCCGAACACGGTTCCATATTGTTCCATTGGTGCTGCAGGTCCAACCCGATGTAATCCACGTGACTCGATTGTCCTAATAATGTCTTGTGATGAGTACATCAATATATAACCTCCTACTTGACTTGAAGTAACCTTTTGGAAGTGTTTTCAGTTTTTAACTTAACCGCATGTTCTCTTGATGCCATGCATCATCAATGTATCCATTACTTTGCTAGATTTAACGTTTACAACTCAACCAGAGTTATCTTCTATTTCCTGCCCCTGGCCTTTCTCACCATTAACTCATTCACCTTTTATATTCCATAAGCGTGCCTAAAACTAAAAAATACTGATACCAATATTCAAATAAAGATGCTGTATTAATGCCTTGGAATATGATTTGCAAAGTCAACTATATTGCCGACAACTGCCTATTTACAACAGGCAGACAGTCTGTATAGTAAACATATGCCCAATGAGACATAGCACATCACTAGAGTCTCATTTAGACAGTATGTATGAGACATATGCACTAGAGCCTCATTTAGACAGTCTGTATGAGACATGAACCCAATGAGACATAGCACTAGAGCCTCATTTAGACAGTCTGTATGATACATGAACCCAATGAGACATAGCACTAGAGCTTGATTTAGACAGTCTGTATGAGACATGAGCCCAATGAGACATAGCACTAGAGCCTCATTTAGACAGTCTGTATAGTAAACATATGCCCAATAAGACATAGCACTAGAGCCTGATTTAGACAGTCTGTATGATACATGAACCCAATGAGACATAGCACTAGAGCCTGATTTAGACAGTCTGTATGATACATGAACCCAATGAGACATAGGACTAGAGCCTCATTTAGACAGTCTGTATGAGACATGAACCCAATAAGACAAGGCACATCACTAGAGCCTGATTTAGACAGTCTGTATGAGACATGAACCCAATGAGACATAGGACTAGAGCCTCATTTAGACAGTCTGTATGAGACATGAATCCAATAAGACAAGGCACATCACTAGAGCCTGATTTAGATAGTCTGTATGAGACATGAACCCAATGAGACATAGGACTAGAGCCTCATTTAGACAGTCTGTATGAGACATGAACCCAATGAGACATAGGACTAGAGCCTCATCGCCCTGGATGACAAAATAATTTTAACATCAATGGCAAGATATGAAGAAGCTTATACAAAATTTAGATATGACTGAAATAGTGGTTTGAATAATTATTCTAATAGTTTTGAGTTGTATAAACAATTATGTAACAATTGCACACACGAAGTACGAAAATATAAAATAAAGTATTCACAAAATATTTTTATCTGTCAGTCATCACCAAATTTACTTTGGATGTTTAAAAATGAGGTGGCTCAATGGCTAGATAATTTTATAATAAAGGACATTGATAAAATTAAAGAAAAAGGAAAAATAATCTATTAAGAGTAAATTTGATGAAGAAAGCCCACCAATGGAAAGAGGAAGAATGTGGGAAGAGTCCAATGCACAAAGGTGACATCTTCTTCCTTTCTTCTGTCTTCCATAGTAGAAGTAGTCACACACATTTTAACACAAATATAATAATGTTGCCTTTAACAAACACAAAGAAGAGAATACAAATAAACACAAACAATGGATTACTCCATTTTGAATTTTAAAAGAAACTGCTAGGAACACATTGTGCCAACTGTTTTTGGGAGTAAAGATAAATTCCTTGGCTATGGTTATATTTATAGAAAACTGATGATGATGATGATAGTAATAATAGATAAGAAAATAATGATAATAAAAAACATTATATTTTTAAAAATAATAATAATAATGATGTTAATTTGAAAAATAATAATATTGTAGAAATAAACTATCTTCTGTTGAGGCTTGGTGGTAATCCATTGTTGGGCCAGTTCCCACGGTCCAAGTTGAGAACTGTTGCACTGTTTGGGAAATGCTCTTAATATTTTGGTGGTGTAGCAGGTTAGAAAGTCCTGGTTGTGGGTACCGGCTTGTCCGGATCTTTGTGGTTTGTGATTGTTCATTCGCTGTCTAGAGAACCTCTAGTAGGCCCTATATATTCTGCATCACATGATTATTATTATCATTAAATCTTATCTATTATTATCATCATTGCCTGGGAATTTGATTAAAATGCCTCCATCTTCTTCTATCCTTTCACCATTCTTCCTCGTTTATTTTCTTCTATTCTTCTCCTCTCACTGGAAAACATTTTTCTATCTGCTCCCTCATTCGCTAATCAATAGTTAGATTCAATTGGTAGTGCTCACCAATACTGTAAACCAACTTGAATATCACACCAACATAAATTGGTGGCCAAACCAATTATCTTCGCGAGTTGAAAAACGCAAGAGGAACCAGACAAGCGGCAAACAGAGTGAACATGTATATTGTTTAAAACCAGTGTATTTATAGCAGAATGGTGCAAAGTGGGGCCCTACTGTACTTAATCCTCAACGGGCATTCCACCCCAAGATTGTATAGTACACTTTAATTACCCAGATCCAATGTACAGCTTTAAAGAGACACAATCTAAAGAATATTGCAATATCCACACAATCAATCAAACTGAACTATTATCAATCCAGTCATTCATTTGTCCTGGTCAAAGCATATATACAGCTTTAATCAATGTTACTGATGATATGAGACTTGTTAATTAAATTTTAATAAGGTCTTTAACAGTGTAGATATTAAATTACTTTTAAATAAAATAAAGTTATTTATTACAATTACAGTGGTTGGATGGAGTCCTACATGAACAGTCGCAATGCAGTACAAAACAGTGCTCATTAATGAAAATGTCTCTGCATAGTGTCCTGTGTACTTCAAGGGTTAATTCTGGGCCCAGAATTATTTTATGTATTTATTGATGATCTACCTTCTTTTATTTTTCTATGTAAGGATCATATATAATTATGTATTTCGAAAGTATCTGATAAGTGACATATCATCCATACCCATATCTGTCACACACACCTCAATTAACTCAAGTTTTTTTGGGTATCCTAAACTTAGCTAAAACTACATATAATTTGTTACTTTTAATTAAACTGTAGGCTTTTTTTAAATACACATATAATTGATTTACCGTCTTATCTTCACTTGTTCCTCATATTTGCCGAATAGTCACAATTGGATGTGTTGTTTATATATTTCGTTGGAATCCAGTTATTTCCCTTGTAGATGGTGTCAATCTCATTAAAATAAGATAAAGTTGTATAGTAGTTATTACACTCTGTTTTGTATCTTCTTTTGAAAATAGGTATTATATCTTATGGTTCGTTAAAGAAAATATCAGTTTATCTTTTAGCCACCTCCCTTTATCAACTCTGCTGGAATTGATTTTATATCTGAATCTTTATTATTCTTTAACTTTTTAATAACTCCTTTGTTTTAATAAATGCTTGACGGTGGTATTTCGACAACTGCGCCCAATTCTGAAACTTCATGAACATTCAAAATATGAATTAAATAGTCACTCCATATACTCAAAATTTCATTTGTATCTACCATCAAATTACCAATAACATTTTTCACAAAATTGGCACCAGTCTGATAACATTTCTTCTAATAGTTAGAACTTAAGTAAAGTTCCTGGATATTCTTATTTTTTTTTATTTTGTTCTATCTCCCTAAATTTACCTTTGAAACACTGTACAATAATGTAAGATAAGTGATAGTGACGTAAGCCGACCTGGAAGGATAGTTAGGTTAGGCCTAGATAAAAAACACACTTTTCTCTTCTTTTTACACTTCCCCAGTTGAACTTTATATTGAATTCTCGGAAATATTAGTTTCATGTGAAGAGAGACATATTTAAAACACAAAGAAATATGTTATAGAAATACATGCTTCTATAATAATTTGAAATATAAGTGAAAACTTGCAGTGTTATCAAATTTATGTAACATAATAGAGGGTTGACTAGATAATCACTTTACTGAAAAATATATAATTAAAAATAACTTAAAGATTAACAAGGACTAACATGAAATAATAATAATTATAAATACTAAAATATAATCAATAGAAATTAATTTAAAAAAAATTACTATTATTATCCTTATTATTAAATATATATATATAAATTTATCTCAGATTTAGCCACCCATTGATGCGCAAGTTCCCATTGTCTAAGCCGAGAGTTGATGCAAGTGGCTGTACAGGGAATACTCTGAGTAGGAAGGGGTGTTGCTTCTTAGTGTACGAAGGTTGGCTCTGCGGTAGTGGAGGTATTGTTGGTGGTTTGTAGATTTTATGTTAACGGTCGTGAGAATATTATTGCCCTCACTGAAGACACCAACATCCAAATAGGTGACATGTTGTAGTGAGATAGTGTGGGTGAATCTGAGAGTAATGAAATTGTTAAGTTCTTCCAGAAAGTTGTTGAGCATCTCTCTTGAATGTGTCCAAATCATAAAAATATTGTCAATGTACCAGAACCATACCAGTGGTTTGATAAGTCTGGACTGTTCCATTCATCCCATGAAGAGATGGGCCATGTGAGTACCTATACCAGTGCCCTTGATAAGCAGATAATGTTTGTCGAGGAAAAATAAACTGTTCTGTTCTAAAACTATTCTGGCTAATTCAAGGAGGAGAGATGTGGTGGGTGTGGGATCTTGTGGTATGTTCCATTGTAGCTAAGAAGGATTCAGGGGGTAGTTCCCCAATTTGATTCAGGTGATTTAGGAAATGTTCGGTGTCTTGCTTTTACCAAGGGTTGTAGGCGAGAGTCAACAAAGCAAGAAATTCTTCCTGTAGGGGAACCACATCCAGACAAAATGGTACGTCCTGGCAATGGGAGGATTCCTTTGTGAATTTTGTGAAGAAGGTAAAGTACAGGAGTTTGAGGTCTATTGGTGAAAGGTGAAAGTTTCTGGTGAACATTTTCCTAAATTTCTTTGTTGTGGTCTTCTGTTGGGTCTTCTTGGAGGAGATTGTTGGTGGATATATGTGAAAGCTGGGCTATTGCTTCAGTAATGTAGTCTGAGCGGTTAAAAACAACTGTAGCAGATCCTTTATTGGCAAGCAAAATAATTATATCCTTGTTGGCACCAAGGGATTTTATTGCTTTTTGTTAATTGAAATTAGGATTCTCGGTTTTTGGCATAGTGTCGGGGAAGTGTGGATCAAATATGTTAGATAGAACATAGGTAATGTATCTAATGTATGGAGAATAAAAAAATAGAGGACTCAGAAGAAACTGTTGGGAATGAAGTATGTAGGAAAAAACTGCAAGGGAGGCCAAGAATGAGATGGGAGGGGCAGATAACAGAAAGTGTTCAAGTGAGAGGAGAAGAATGGAAGAAACTAGAGGAAGAAGAATGATGGATTGGAGGTATTTTACCAAACTGACCCTGCCACAGACTGGAAACAGTTGATGATGATGATGATGATGATGAATTGTCATAAATCTTAATTTAGTTTTAATATTTGAATATGAGATTGATAAGAGTAAATATCTTTATTAACCCTATTCCAGAATTCATGTTCAAAGAGTGCCGGAGGTCTGTTAGGTTTTGTGTGCAAAGAATGACAAAGCTATTCCCTCATTTTTCTAAGGGTTTGCAAGAAAATTAGCCAAACCTTTATTTATGAAGCAATTATTTTGATTTTTCTATAATTTTAACCCGTATTTAATATTCTTTGATAATAATAAATTCATAGAATTTAACTAAAATTATTTAGTTTCTAAATTTTAAATTCTTTTTTCAAAACTAATGCTAACTAACATATTAAAAATAAAATAAAATACACATTTTAATACTACTTTGCTATTGTGCATTTAGTTTTATACAAGAAAATAAAGTTTTGAATATATTTGATTATAAATAATAATTACAGAAATTTTTGGGCCATTATTGCTTACCTTACAGCAAGATTTATTATATTGCTTACCTGATGAATAAATTTTTAGGCCTACACATAATGAATGTGTTAGTCAAAAAAACCTTTTATAAAGAATAGTTTCATATTTTTTAAAAATATCATATAAATTTATATAGCCATTACACCTATTTACTTATGTTGGTAATGAAATTTTTTCATTCACACAACATAACATGAAAAACTAAATAGTATATTTTTCTAAACTCATAACAATTTAACCTGTACATTTGTTTACATCAGTATAAATGTGAGCCACACTTATGTTTTTTCCATGAAGCTCGTAAATAAATTTGTGTTAGCACATTGAGTATGTGACTGTGTAATTGTAAATATACTAAACTCCCCATTCCAATAACAACTATTTACTGTTGATTTTTGTTGACAACCTTATATAAAATAATAAAGGAAAATACTCTCTTTCCAGTGACATATGATATTACTACACTATCTATCAGAAAAAGCAAGAACTAGCTCAAATCTGGAAAGCCCACCACAATGGCTCTGGCACTTTTAGCGATAGTATGCGGATACAATCAGATGGGCTCGTGGCACTAAAAAGGTTTAGAAAAATGTGACTGCCAGTTTCTCTCCAGTACTACTTGATTAACGCCAGTTTACCTCTAATTTATGAATATCAGTAGCGATTAGATCATGGATATATTTGAAATTGAATCAGATTAGTCGAAAGAGGTTTTTAAACTGCTCATCTGTCAAAGATTTTATTAATGTAAGAAACTCGCCTAACACATTTCTTTCTTTCATATAAATATTTTTATTCGTGTTCTCTTAAATTTTTTGATAACACTAATGCACATAAATCCAACAATTCTTCATTTGAATTGGATTTAAAACTTAAATCTAATAACTGATAGCCCGAATTCTTATTAAGCTGTGAGAAAGTGCAGACTTAATTTAGAATAGATATGGTGTGGTGTGGTGTGGTATGGTGTGGTATGGTATGGTGTGGTAGGGTGTGGTATGGTGTGGTGTGGTGTGGTATGGTGTGGTGTTGGTGTGGTGTGGTGTGGTGTGGTATGGTGTGGTGTGGTGTGGTGTGGTATGTTGAGTTGGTAGTCGAGAGTTGAATCCAGTCCAATCCAGTGGCTGTGGCGCCATACTTTGAACCAAGTACTTTTAAGTGGAAAAATTGATCAATTTTATACAATTATCATTAATTACATCACGCTAGCTTTGTTTTTCTTTCCTATCTTTACATTATAGTAATCTATCACCATTTTCATGTGTTAGATGGGGAACTGTTCCAACAAGTTAAACAAGCCATTAGCGTGTAGAACTCTTGACTTGCTCCTATAGAATTCCACGTCCTAGTCCTAATCTCCCTTCCAGAGTTACAAGTCTCTTCTGAAGTTGTCCCCGCCCACAGATCCAAACAGACATAGCAAATGTTGGGTTTTTCTTGCTTACAGTCAGGGTTCATCACACCTACGCCCAACAACCAAGCTGGAGGACCACCCATGTTGGATGACCATGACAGCGAGTTCAATATATTAAGAGCTACCCTTTTTATATGAAGGCCATATCTTTTATCCACGAGCTGAGGACGCCCTGTGGCGTGGGATAGTGGGAGTCACAAAATAGCATTTACATATTACTGGGGTAAATACTTAACAAACACAAATAGTTAACATGTGTCAATATGGGAAAATCTCCTTTGAATAGCGCATTCTTCCTTATAACAAACAGTTTAACTTTCCTCGACAAAATAATATTGGCTTCTACAGTGTAACAATTTACTAATAACAGACGAACAATTCTAGAGATGCATAAAAATGTCCAAACAATGGACAGGAAATAAAAAGTATTCTACTGTAGGAATGACATTGCCTTGCGTGAAGTGTCCTCTCCCTTTAGGGAAAGTTTCTAAAACAGTCTATGTAGTAATGACTGAGATACTTCAAGGTCGTACCACCCTCCTATTCCGATACGTCAGCGAGAGTTGTTCCGGCAGTTCAGTCTATGCTAGTGCACACAAATACACCGGCACTACAAAGGTCTAGTGTTCTCATTTAATTTGCATATTCTTCCGTGTAATATGCAATATGTACAGTGCAGTAGTTAGATGGTATAGTTAGTATTCACAGTATAAAACTGTGTTCTAGAAGTATGGTTAAAACATAGTGGACACTTATAACAACAGACAAGGGTGTATCTAGAGAGACCTACTTGCAGCCATTATTCTGTAGCGTGTACAGTTTAAGGGGCCCAAGTGGAATCGGGTTCACTTGTGTCCATTGGATTGTCTCTTTGAGTTTGAGCATCTCCTGGATCTCACTGTATTCCGTGTTATGGATCATGGCCAGCTTATCCGACTGCACACACAGAAACATGATAAAGACCTACACTCTTTAATTGAATTGATGAAAAATAAAAATTATTTAAAATTATATTATGTCTTATGTTACAGTTAATTCTGTTTAAAGGATGTCCAGCAATTTTTTAATTTAAATTCCCTGATTTTTGCAGGTTTTCTAGAACCAATATGTGTTCTAACCAGTGCTCAAATCAGTTCAGAACGCCATTCCGGTTGATACAAAATCTCTTACGAGCGTTCCAGTTGATACAACACAAATTTAAAGCATTCTTAATGCACACTAGAACTCTACTTCTTTATTCTTTCTTCATTTTCCAAAAGGATCTCTATTCTAGTCTGAACGAACCCAGATACTACTACTACGGGTCTATATAGTGTATTGCACTTTATATTACACTGGGTTTTATAAGAAATTGCTTCACGACAAAGACAATGATTTCTGTAACAATATAATAACTTCAACACAAATATTTCCCCTCCCCTTTTGTAGCCTCTATTGTGGGGGTTATTTTTGGAAAGGGCATTTGCTGTTTCTGTTAGTAGGTAGAAGATGTCTACCTCCAGTTTCACATTCTTTCATAGTTTAAATACCATACCTATTTGAAATGTTGAAATTTTTGCCACAATTGAACTAGAAAAAAAAATTGTGAGTGCATATTTCTTTTTATAAATGATGTCTCACGTAAAGTTTTATTTATATACTCAAGTTAGCTACAATATTTCCTTGCCGCGTAATTTTTATAACTAGACATAGTTTCTTCAAAATATTTATTGCATTGGGTGAAATGAAAAATTAGAAATAGTCTTAGTTTGTCGGCGACTAAATCTTTAGAAATGCTAAAGGTATTTAATCAAAACTGAGCTCAGAATTTGTTTTCAATTTTAAGTCCCAATATAGAACTATGTGATGTAGGGAGACCAAGAAAGAGATAGGAGGAGTAGATAACAGAAAGTGTGCAAGTGAAAGTATAAGAATGTAAGAAATTAAAGGATGAAGCGTTGTGGAAGAATAGAGGAAGATGGAAACATTTGACTAAACTGACTCATCCACAGATTGGAAAAAATTGATGATGATGATGATATGATGATGATGAGAAAGGGCTCTACATTAAAGAATAGAATAACTGGTTGTTTTTGGCAATTTAAGGAACAGTGTTTGTTACAAAACATTTTACATAGAAACAAAAACATTCTAATAATTTTTCATAACAATGTAAAATAAATTTTTTTCATATTTTCTAGGACCATATTTTGCCTCTTCTGTAGCAACATTTTGAAGGATGAAGTTTCTTTTTACTTCAAGAAATGATTGGGGAGAGTTTTAGCATGTATATTCCTTTCATTGTAATTCAATTAATTTCAGTCTAGTAATTTCCCAACAAATGATAGGTATCCATGTTTCAATGGTCTTACTTTTTATAATAATGTCAACAAGATGTAAATGTTAATTCTTAAGCTGAAAATAATTAGTTTTGAATTTGATTATAAAATATTTTACTAAAAATGAATATTATATGGTTTTAGACTAGTGCCGACCAACATAGTTAAATATTATTTTACTGTATCAGTGTATTTTTTGTTTCAATATAAATCAACATTAATTAATTGTAATTATCAATGAATTAGATTAGTATAGTAAACTGAACTGTGATATTCATTTTACTGAGATTTAATTAAACTGTCATGGCTTGGCATGCAACTCATTGAAGTGAATAAAGGCAATGCAATAGGTTCTACCAATGTAATAGTGTCATGCCGTAAAATAGATTAAGTTGTTCCTGTTCTGGTTGTTAAAATTGACCAATTCAAACACCGGTCCTAGCCACTTAACATATAAATATTAAGTATTTCCCAAACATAATCAAAACATAATATTATAATATTTATTTTAGATCTTGCAGTAGACAAGGTTGTCGATTACGGGGCGATCAAGGTTAAAATCTCGGTCAGGAGTACCGAGGGTGGTTTTTATAAAATGGGTTTCCTCTCTCCTGCCACGAAAATTTGGCTACAAGTCCTCTAAATATAAAATTCCGCATGCCTAAAGCCATTAGGGTAATTAGTAAATAAGTGTAAAACCCGAATGCGTAGTAAGAAGCAGTGTTAAAAGTGTAGACACATACTGGTCAATCTATGAAGGGTTTAAAGGATTTCAGCCTAGAGCAATGTTAGATTTCTGTGAGTCACATTATTTGTTAGTTTCTTCTTGAGATATTGTAGTCGAGTGCTCACATATACACACATCCATCCCTCAACTTCGGTTAAAGACAATATTAAACCACATGTTGACTTTGAGAAGTGAGATTAAAATGCTCAAATGGGATAACTGTGTTAAAACAGTTTTAACTGGAGGAAAATTTTATTTTAAATAATGGAAATAAAAGTTGTATAGTTTTTTGGTTGAGTACATAGAAATTCTATAAATATGATAAAAATTCCCTGATGGTTCACTGTTTTCCAGGAGTTACAGGTTTCTGTTGAAGTTACAGTTGAAGTACAGGCACACTCCGAATCAGGATATCTTGCACATACAACACTTTTCAAGTGCCGCTACAGTCCGAACTTGAGGCACATGCTTCATAGATTCAACATGACACTACCACTCACATCAGTATATAGTGATTTGTTTGCTTACTCTTTTAGAAATATAACACCTACAATGTTGCCCACAATTAGTCAAATTTGTGTTATTTATGACAGTTAGTTCCATTGCACTGCAGTACATGCATTGACAAGTGAAAAAACGCATAGCTTCAAATTTTGAGTTAAGAAATTGGTCTGGAACTTAACCTATCCTAAGTGTGGGGTATGCCTGTTTAAAATAGGTCGCACACTCATATTTGCACACCAGTTCTCTAGAAACTAAATATTCCAAGGACTTTTCTGGATAATTGTGTTAGGATTGGACAAAGTCTCACTATGAAGCATTATGTCCAACTTCTGGCATTCAAATCTTACTCTAGGGATATTAATACCACTAGTTTAAATGTATTTAAAAAAACCCAAAGAGGACTTAACTTTTGAATAAACAGAAAAAGTCAAAGTTTGACATAATTTGTTTTCAACCTTATTTTGAATAAAGTTTTAGTGTTGGAGTTAAGATATATAAATACGTACAGGATGTTCGGAGACTCACGGCCCAAACTGCACATATAGTTTGTTTGAACCAAAGTAATACAAAATCCCTTTACACTTACATCTGGAAACCTAGGCTAATAACATTAAATTGTGTTCAAAGTTTCAGAGTATGGCGATGGGATAGCAAAGCTGTGCAAGCAAGTGTGCACAACAAGTTACATGTGCTGCTTATGTAATAATGGCAAGATCTTTCGGTGATGTATGACCGGTAATGTTGACCCTGAGAACATATTCACATTTCTAGATGTCCATTGTTGTTTAGTATTAATTGTGGTATGTTCTGCTGCCAGGCTCCAAAATGTTGAGGTGTGTAGTACCGCACACCTGTTGTACACACATGCTTGAACAGCTTTACTATCCTGGCGCCGTACACCAAAACTTCGGACACCATTTAATGGTACTATCATACTATCATAGCTCTCCAGAAGTGAAGAAGTGTATTGGGATTTTGTATTACTTTGGTTCAAACAAACTATATGTGCAGTTTGGGTGTTGAGTCTTTGAACATCCTGTATATTCTGAAAATAGATCTGTCATGATCATGTTGAGTAAAGGCGTGTGTTGGAAAGAAACAAACAAGCTGACCTTCTCGTCCAACTTCCGCTCCAGCAGTGGTTCCTCTTCTTGTTCCAGTACATAGTGGTGCAGCATTATTTCAAAGTTGAACCATGTGTGGAGTAGCTGGACAAACAATCACAATGTCAGCTTATGTTCTTTGATGATCTCAAAACACGAGTTTGTGTGTATAATATGTAACAAGTCAGTTTTAAGGAAGGAGGAAAGTCACAGAGTATCAAAGTTAGTTGAATAGCTTGGTCTACCATTAACATGTCAAGCCAAAGAATAAGGAATGGACACTAAAGACCTACTTATGTCCAGTCTGTTAGGTACATTAAAAAAAGGAAGAACTAGTTTAGATAAGTTTTTAATATTTATAGTAAAAAAAATAAATACACACACCAGATGTCTATTGAACTAGAATTTTGAAACTCTAGTATATTTCCAGTAATGCCAGTATATCTTATTTGGAATATTCAGTATACATGAAAGGCTCTTAGAAACAAAAAATCCCTGCTTATAAAGTATTAAATGATAAAAAGAAAGGGTTATGTATATCATACTAGTTATTCAACATTTTTACTCAACTACTATTGAACTGCATTGACAATGAAAAATATCCTTGCAATTAAAATATATAGTTGTTAAAAACAAAGCTTTTATCCCTTATTTAATAAGTGTAATGCTATTTTTATATAATTTTATGTAAGAAAACCAAAATCTAGTTTGTGTAGTATACATACTATTGAATTATTAAAAATTTTCAAAGATTAGAGATTCAAAACAATTTTTTTTAATACTAAATTTGAATTATTGTTCTAGAGCTATTAGAATGGTTACTAGTATTCAAGACCAATATAATGATAAAAAAACATAACAAAACCCCAGACCACTGATTTACCCCCTAATGTGAACAAAATCAAAAATGAAGGAAGTAATCCTACCCATAAGGCAAAGTTAAACACTAATGTTCATCATTTTTCTAAGATTCAAAGTTTCGGATTAGAGAAAATGTCGATTCAGCCAGTCTCTAACACACACATGCATATGTTCATGCCCACACATATATGTTACATTTATTTGAATGGCACCCACCATCCCCCGACAGCCGATACTTTCCAAACCAAGTCATGTTTTGTAATAAATACTAAGTCTTCATTGAGAAACATACAACAAACATGTTATCAAAAAAGAATTACATAAAAATAACGATGAATGCAGTTACATGATTAAAAATTAAGGTAGTAAAACCTTGGAATTAAATCTTTTTTTAGGGTGAAGACCAAAATTAACATTCAATCACATTTTTTATTTTATTTTTACTTTCTCTCTAACTTACAGGTAGAGAAAGTATGGTGATCGTCAAAAAGATCGAACTCGAGATTTTGATTAATCTTGACGTTTCATGACTCCCTGAACCAGAAAAAGTGGTTTTTGAATTTCCGTCTGTCTGTCTGTCTGTACCTCCAACTAGAGCCTAAACTATTTTACCAATTGAGCTAAAAATTGATCTCTAGGGTTTTCATAGGGTTGCCCCGAGGGGTTTTTGGAATTAGATATCTACCCCTAAAATTAAGGGTAGTTTACTGAAGGGCAAAAAGAGAAAAAGTCGATTTTCATCAAATTTATTGTTAGTAGTATATTTTTCCTTTTTCTTTAGTTTTAACCATTTCCTTTATTATAAAATTATCTAGCCATTGGGCCACCTCATTTTTAAATACTTTAAGGATATGAAGTTACAAGTTTGAGTTGAACATGGCGAGGTTTGCCGTGGTGAGATTGGCTCGCAACATCTCCAGAATAGGCTCACTTGTGTGAGAGGACAATGGGATACAATATAGAATAAACAGATTGAATGATCCAAGGACTTTCCTCCTCAAACTATAATGACTCTCACCTGCAGTAGAATGATGTTGTTCTCTTTGGCCAAGTATTTCTGAAGAGCGTTCATGGCTGCTGGAGAGATCACAGAATGGAACTGACTCATTCTGAAATTATCAAACATACATATCCAGTACAGTGCACCCTATTCATCTACTATAGCACACACATCGTTCTATCTTTATATCGACATATCAGGTGAAAAACAGAAATATCCCATTTGATACAAATTGTTTTTTGCTTTGGAAATAGAAACAAAATAATAATGAAAGATAGCATAATAAAAAATGTGAAAATGTTCTTGAAATGTGAATAATAAGCTGGTTTGTTTTTTTCAATTTAATTCAATTTATTTTCCACCACCTTTCTCAGATATTGTGTATCACAAGAAAGAATAAAAGGCTCAGTTTATAAAGTGTTCTAAAAAGTTGAAATATGAGAAAAGTTTGCTCCCAGGCTCTGTCTAAGATTTTAAGCAACTCCCCGAACAATCTGTGCAGCGAATATCTCAAAACAAGCTCTGTGGTGACTCCTGGAACAAGCCCTCCATCGATAGGTGGTGTTTCACTAGAAGGTGTTAGATCAATTCCCAGGAGAACTCTTAGGCTACATTAACTATCAGGCCATTGTAACGACCAACTAAAACTTCATTTTTACAAGTAATGTTAATGTTTATCATTGGTATAGCGTTATTCTGCACCATTCTTACTTGGATCTAATAGTGTTTAGTGTAATTTACAAATAGCCTTGTCCAAGCCATACAATTAAAATAATGTAATAATACGTCAAAGCGGTGGTGTTTAAAGATATAATTTACTAAAACTGGATCCTAATATTGTGTAAGTTACTTATTTTTTTGAATTGAGGAGTTTTGAGTTATAATTTTCCAAGCTGTAAGTTTTATCATGGTTTGAATGTTTCATAGAAAACCCACAAATAAACAATGTATTAACAAAATTTTAATATCTTTATAGATTAGAATACATTAAATGATACATAGTACAATGAAACCGGGATAATTCGAACTTGAGATCAGGAAAAATTTAAACTGTCAAAAAGCTTGAATTAAATAAGTTTCTTAAAAGAGTGTCCCTTTTCTACTTTCTTTATCACCTCTTCTTTTTCGGCCAAAATGAATGATTTATAGGACTGTGGCTTGGACAGTGACATCACGATACACACACACATACACTACTGTACAGTATGTCCTAAATAAAACTAAAACTAAACAACAAAACAAAATAAAATCGCACGTCACAAGAATATCACTACGACCAAATTAATAAAAACAATGCAAGTAACTGCTCGAGAAGTTTGAATTTGACAAACAGAGTACACAATTGTATGTATGGGTGAGCAGGAGAGGGGGAGGGGCGTGAAGAAGGATACTGGCCGCATTCTAACGTCACCTCCCCTGTTTCCAAAATAGAACATGGTGTTGCAACTAGAAGAAGAAAAAACCATATGGCACAGTACATTACAACTCACGATAAGTTCGAATTAACCAAACCAAAATTCGAAACGTCCATGATTTTTTAACATTGTTTTAATACAAAATTCACGGGACCAGGCAAAAAATTTGAATCAAAGAATATTTTGAAATACGGAAGTTCGAATTAGTCAGGTTTCACTGAAATTTTATGTAAGGCAATAAAATATTACAAAACTGTTACAGGAAGGCAACGCTAACCAGACAACTTTTTTGCTTTTCATTTTAATTTTTTTTTCTGGCTTAATCTTTCTTTGATAACTTCAGGGTAGTTATTAAAAATAATATTTAAAAAAGTTGAAGCTTCTTTACAATTTTAAAATGAGGCGATTTACATTCAAAACAGACAGATGAACATAAGTTTGAATTATCCTTAGCAAGTACATTGATAAACTAAACATGTTGTTTTTATAGATTTCTTTTCCAAAAACATTTCTTTGTACAGTGGTTTTGCTAAACATTTGAATAACTTTAAGACGTTACCTAAAATAAGCACAAGTTCGGGCTTTAATTTTTTAAGCCTCCCCTCCCCCCCCTCTATCAATAAACTTTAAGTACTGGGTGTTTTCTTTCACAGTAACATCTTCTCCTGCAATAACATTCTTACATGATGCATAGTTTTTAAGTTTTTCAATCTTGTGAACAGCATAGCCTGTGATGTAAATCAGAGTTGTTAGTTTACTTTGTGAGGTTTGTACCCTTTGTTAACACTAGGTACATTTACCCGACACAGCGTAGTATCAATACATCACTAGACGGTCACGTCACTTCGCTTACCAAGAAGATTCCACTAATTGAGCTTTGGTACTTTGTTATTATCCTCGAAAATAAACTCATACCTTATACCTTATATAAAATAATAAATTACTTTTCAGTGGGGTAGAAGAACAAAATTTGTCAGGTGGGTATAAGAACTATCCCTACTAAGGAGAGAGCCTTAAATTTCAAAACTAAGCAGTAAATGGGGGAGGAGAGGTTCCCTCAAGATTTCAAAAACAAATTTAAATTAAATTTTTTGGTGTGATATAGAATAGAAGTTCGACATGTAAGACAGTAAACATTCCCAGAGAGCTGAATTACGTCTGAACATGTGTAATTTCGAAACTTAAGCCCGGGAAAAGGATTTACTTGAATTTGATACAACTTTTATAAAATCTACTTTCCTGCTAGCTCTCTAGCCAACAAACATCCCCTCAAGTATTAAAAGCAGTAAGAAGGTAATTGTGTCCCACCTGAAGTTCCTGGTCAGTGGCTTGCTGTCCAGCTCCTCCAGGCTGCTGACCTCTGCTAGCTCTATAGCCAACAAACATCCCCTCAGGTTTTAAAAGCAGTAAGAAGGTAATTGTGTCCCACCTGAAGTTCCTGGTCAGTGGCTTGCTGTCCAGCTCCTCCAGGCTGCTGACCTCTGCTAGCTCTATAGCCAACAAACATCCCCTCAGGTATTAAAAGCAGTAAGAAGGTAATTGTGTCCCACCTGAAGTTCCTGGTCAGTGGCTTGCTGTCCAGCTCCTCCAGGCTGCTGACCTCTGCTAGCTCTATAGCCAACAAACATCCCCTCAGGTATTAAAAGCAGTAAGAAGGTAATTGTGTCCCACCTGAAGTTCCTGGTCAGTGGCTTGCTGTCCAGCTCCTCCAGGCTGCTGACCTCTGCTAGCTCTATAGCCAACAAACATCCCCTCAGGTATTAAAAGCAGTAAGAAGGTAATTGTGTCCCACCTGAAGTTCCTGGTCAGTGGCTTGCTGTCCAGCTCCTCCAGGCTGCTGACCTCTGCTAGCTCTATAGCCAACAAACATCCCCTCAGGTATTAAAAGCAGTAAGAAGGTAATTGTGTCCCACCTGAAGTTCCTGGTCAGTGGCTTGCTGTCCAGCTCCTCCAGGCTGCTGACCTCTGCTAGCTCTATAGCCAACAAACATCCCCTCAGGTATTAAAAGCAGTAAGAAGGTAATTGTGTCCCACCTGAAGTTCCTGGTCAGTGGCTTGCTGTCCAGCTCCTCCAGGCTGCTGACCTCTGCTAGCTCTATAGCCAACAAACATCCCCTCAGGTATTAAAAGCAGTAAGAAGGTAATTGTGTCCCACCTGAAGTTCCTGGTCAGTGGCTTGCTGTCCAGCTCCTCCAGGCTGCTGACCTCTGCTAGCTCTCTAGCCAACAAACATCCCCTCAGGTATTAAAAGCAGTAAGAAGAAGGTAATTGTGTCCCACCTGAAGTTCCTGGTCAGTGGCTTGCTGTCCAGCTCCTCCAGGCTGCTGACCTCTGCTAGCTCTATAGCCAACTCCCTGATCTCTTCTTCTCGGCCAACAAACATCCCCTCGTGTTTCTTGTAAAATTTGGCCACCTCATGTCGGGGGACGACCCGCAGCATCTCCAAATATAGGTGGCAGAACATGGGACACAGCAGGGCTGCCAACTCGCAATGCCACACTTCGTCATTCAGCTCCCCACAGATCCATGCCTTCAACCTAAGATTGTAGCTGCATTAGTTGTGTTTATCATAGCGCCTTACTGCCTATTCAGGTTATAAGCATATGTATTAATTACTCTGATGGGGTAGGGATGAAGGATAAAATACCTGCATTTGCGTGGAAGGAAAGTGGGAAACCACACTCAGTAGACCCAACTGGGATTTTAATCCCGATTTCCCCGTCATCAGCAGGCCAGTCTAACACAAGAGTGCCACCTTGGATCATAGATGAGCTAACTCTTCAGGCAGTAGACCAAAAGAAAAACATCAGCCAGGCCAACAGTTTCTTAAAAAATTGCAATGATGCATTTCACAAAACTAATGTAATACTAAGCCCTTTTAATTATTCAAAGGATGTATATAATAAATGTGAGTTGTCTACATTATTTAACAAATAGGCCTCCTTAACGTCACTTGACTGAAGAGTGTGCGACTGTGCTTCTGAAAGTTTGTCATAGTTATTATTATTTGTCATATTAAATGGCACAGTGAAAATATCCAAGTCTTGTCCAATGATTGTGAAGTCTTGAAACCTCTGTTCAAATCCCCCATGGAGTCTTATCACGCTGGCCTCATAGCTCACAAGTCCGTCTCCCGTCACTGGGTGTTAGATTTTAACTTCGAGGAGAGGAATTAGACAGGAATTAGAGCACAAGTTGCATTTAAAACTCTCAGAGGTGAGCCCAGATCTCATCAAGAAAATGATTTCTTCTTTGTAACTTCACATTCAATTTGTTCACGTGGCAAAATAGACCTGTGAGAAACACTAAGACTGAAAGCCATGTGGTATCTTCCAATATTTCACTCTCTTCAAACCTCTATTTTTCAAACAAGACTGAGACTATTTCCTGTTTCAGCTCCAAACTCACTTGAATACACATCTTGCACTGATCCACCTTACTTTCATATAGTAGAGCACATCACAGCATTCAGCTTTCACCGAGTCAAGAACTGCTCGGAAGTATCTGTGAGCAAGCCCTCGAGAGTAACAAGTAACAATCACATCACACACATGTTCTATGTCTAAGCCAGGTTTCTTCCCTGTCATATTTGGTGTTCCACCAGTTGTATTATTGTATAAACTGAGAGACCTTGGTGAAATTCACGAGAATGTCTGACTCTGTTTTAGTTCCCTTGAATGATGGCATGCAAACCAGTTATTTGGTAAATTAAATGTTTATGTTGACACTTTTTATAATGACTAGTAAATGAGCAGTATCACTTATATCTGTGCTTTCGTCCAGAGTAATAGAATAAAATCTAAACTGTTCAATCCTTGATATCACAAACACTGAGTATGTAGTCTTTCACAAAGAGAGAGCTTTGTTACTTTTAGCAATATTGTATACACTTGCATGGGTAGCTACTTTTTGAGAAATATTTTGTTTTTAAAATATAATCTGTTGACCTGACAGTTTTTATGTTTCCTTCCAGTTTTGGCCATGGTATCATAACGAGCTTTAGTCATGAGGTGACGTGTCAAAAAATGTTAAATTTGATTCTCGTTTGTTTGTGTGTAGTGCCGTTGTCCGAGAAGTGGGTGGTAAGTTAGTTGTGGTTCTTTATGGATGGCCGAGTGGAAGAGTGGGTGATGAAATGGTTCATGAAGGGGGTGTGGTAAATAACAAGGGGTAGGGGGAGAGAGAATTGAGTAGGGGTGAGGGGAAGTAAGTATGGGTAGGAGGGATGAGGAGTGAGCAACCCGAATGGTACTTAGGCACTCGGATGGGTAGGAGGGATGAGGAGTGAGCAACCCGAATGGTACTTAGGCACTCGGATGGGTAGGAGGGATAAGGAGTGAGCAACCCGAATGGTACTTAGGCACTCGGATGGGTAGGAGGGATGAGGAGTGAGCAACCCGAATGGTACTTAGGCACTCATATGGGTAGGAGGGATGAGGAGAGAGCAACACGAATGATGCTCAGGCATTGAGGAGAAGGAAGGATGAATTTTGGAGATAAAAACTAATGAAACGCTTGCCATTCTTTAAACTAGTCATCATGACACAAATTGGTTCCAAGAGTGAGGGATGACTTCCCTTCTCCCCACTGACTGCTCTTAATAATACTTATCTTAAAATGAACACAACCAAAGATTACCCTTTTATATTATAAATGTATAACCTCATTTCCCAGATACAACAATGCTACGTGTTAGATTTCTGTACACAATGTAATGTTTATGAAGTAACGTTCCCATCCAACCGAGTCCAGTGGCTCACTTGGTAACAGTTCTCTTGTGCATTTAGGGTGACCATCACAAGATGGCCCTAGTACTCCTGTTTGACACTTGCTTTGCATTTTCACCTTTGACCTCATTGACTCACTCGACGACACCGTTTTCTGTGGTTAGAAATACAGCCACGAGATTTCACTAGTAGTTACACATATAACACATTCTTTGTAGAGTTTCATTGAAAATAAGACACGATGGCCTATCTTTAAAATATGAGAAATGTAATACCATAATTATGTAAGGTTTATTCTGGCGGGAGGTTAGCCCACGCTATACATTTCCTTGGAAGTCCAGAGTATTGGGTTGCCTTCCTGCTGAGAACAGCCTCTAGCTCATATAGCTCATCCTGTTGACGAGCGAGCACGGTGCGACCGATGGACCTTCTGACTGGTGTGAATCGAGATCAGCATGTTTGTGTGTGAGAAGAACACATGGTTGTTGATTGTTGGAAGCCATGCTGGATGCATGTGTGGTAGATTTGCTGTTAGTGAAGTGACGACATAACATGTGATCTGGCAGTTCACCCCGGCCGGGAGGCTCAGTCCCGGGTCTCTAGGTAGTTTTCATGAGTCCCGTTATCGCGCGTGATCCCTCGTCACGAGGAATTACCTCATATTATGTAGTAGCTTAGTATCTATCTGGAGTAATAAACATATCTTCTTGGACTAACTCGCTAGCCTCATTCCCCACGAACCATCCATCTGAACCCCTACCGCTCGGAGTCCTTCCTAACCATGTACCCCCTAGGGTGCTCCGGTAGTATAGTAGTTAGGGTTGGCTACCGGCCACCCAGAATAAATAGGGACGTTATAGAAAAGTATTTCCAAGTCCACTCATCTCGGAAAACAAAGTAATGTGAATAAATGTTACGATTTATCAGCCATCTTGACAACTCAAACATTTCATGAACATTCACGGTAAACAAACAAAGAATAATAAATCCCGCAGCAAAGACGAGACGAATAAATGTTTGCAGCCAGTCTCCTACTCATCATCATCAACTGTTTCCAGCCTGTGGACGAGTCAGTTTAATATAATTCCACCATCTTCCTCTATCCTTCCACCATTCTTCTCCTCTCACTTTCACACTTTCTGTTATCTGTTCCTCCCTCTCTTTCTTGGCCTCCCTTGGGGTATTTTTCTCACATACTTCATTTCTGACATTTTCTTCATCCCCCCATCTTTTCCCCTACTACTAAACAATTACTCTCAACCAAACATTTACATTCCAATTTTGCGTATGAATTAATCCCTGGGTGGTGCTCAATAAGCTGTGAGATAGAAGGACTAACACAATGGTACAGTGGTGAAAATGTGGTTTTATGTTTGCTGGCCGAATCTGGAATTGGTATTGATCAGTCTATCATACATGTACTATATTAAAAAGATTGTGTCCTCTTTCAAATATTGAATAATAGAATAGACTATCTTAAATGCATAGCCTTTTCAGTGTTTCAATGTTTTATGGTTTGTTTTAGTAGACGCACACAACATGGTGACAATTAAGGGTGAGCGAAGATGATTTTTAAAATGTGAAGCAAAGCTTGAAACATGCAAACCTATGTTAAGGGGTTAGTTGTCACTTAGCAATGATTTTAAATTATTTACATTATTCTTTAAGAGCATCAAGGTAGAGAAAGATTTATATTTGCTAGGCTTGTCGTAGCTTCATATGCCTTTAATTTATCTTAAGACTAGGACAGGCACAACATCCAGTCCCCGGCCGCTAATTTATCAATGTGAAAGGGTAACCCCATATTTTATCAATTATAAAATTTTCGGCCATGTCAGGAATCAAACTCGGGACCCTTAGCTCAGTAGAAAGACACGCTACCAACTGAGCTAGGGTGTTGAATTAATTTAATTACCAGTTGGTGTTAAAATACGGTTTGATTGTTCTAAAGATGAGTGAGGACATGATAAAATATGTAATAATGTGATATCTAAAATCTTTTGATAAGAGTTTTCTTCTTCCTTCAAAATGAAGATCAGGTTCTTGTGGGTGTCGAGGTAAAACAGATCTTACCTCTGAATATGACAGTTCACCCCTGGTGGCAGAAAAGAGATTTAACCGTGCTTTTGGTCTACTCATTAGTAGCATTTAAAGCTAGTAAAGTGGCTAACTCACCTTGAAAACTGTAGATCCACTTGTGTTGGGTCGAAGTTACAACTGCTGTATAGAAACGAGTTGGAGCGAGACGCCTCCTTCTCGACCACAGAGGAGACAATCTTCTGTTCCAGGGTTAGTGAGGACAGTTCATTGGACATACTTTCTTTCTTTGGCTAGGACAAAACAAACCATACACGATTGGATATTAAAACAACAATTATTTACAGGGCCACCCACACTGCTATGAACAAGAGTGCCGCTCCCCCTACGTACATCATGATCTGGAAAGTCCGGGAATATTCTGGACCGCAGCCAAGAAATGTCTAGAAATGTTGAGAACTGAAAAACATTCACCTGCAGAAATCAGAGATGAATACCCACGTCACAGAAACTAACACTTTGTGGTGAGGTGATTGCTGGGGACTTATCCTCCCTCACCTCTCAGTTTACCTCATTTCAGCAAATTCAACAGCACAATACATTCTCAGTATGTGCTTGCTGTGGAGATATTGTGGTGGGTGTACTGATTGTTTCAACATTAATTTATTGTTATTGATTAATTGCAAACAACCACCTCAGTCACCCTTCTGTCTCCATCTTAGTTTACAAAATACATGTGGGGTTAAGTGAGCCAGCGTGTGTTGGAGCTACCTGGGCCACGGCTCAGTTAACCTGCCGACTCAGTTAGCCCCAGTCTACCCTATACATTTAAATCAATGAACATCCAGTTATTAAATATAAATGTAACCTCCAAACAAAATATATTAACCCTCGCAAAATAATAAAAATTAAACAGTTTCAACCTAAAATCAATTAAACTCAAAATATTCCCGAGTCACATGGACGGTACAATATCTCAAACACATCTCCAAGGACCA
>CABEEJ010005835.1:0-16868 GCA_901482245.1 Timema douglasi | reverse complement strand
CATCTCCACGGACCACCGGTACAATATCTCAATCATCTCCACGGACCACCGGTACAATATCTCAAACATCTCCACGGACCACCGGTACAATATCTCAAACATCTCCACGGACCACCGGTACAATATCTCAAACATCTCCAAGGACCAATGGTACAATATCTCAAACTTAACTTGGCCCCACCACCTTTTTACCTTTTAAATATTATTTTCTTGCAAAACTATTTAGGTGCAAAACAAGAATGTTAAGATGGAATGGAAATAAATCCAACATTTTGATAATGAGGGGGGGGGGGCACTCTTAACTTGCCCTCCCTACCCTAAACATAAACAGTCGTACGTCTCTGGGTTTAGGGTGCAAAACGCTGCAAAATAGGTGCAAAACACTCGTACATTTAAATTTTAATTTTGATGGGACCAACTTAGGTGATCTTAGTTGGAGAACATATCCAAAGGTACAACTAATAGTAAGTATTTTATTTTAATTTTATATTTGAGTCACAATTTCAGGCTGTAAATGCTAACTATAACTAAGGTTGCTTACTCTACACCTAATAAAGACAGGTGTGAAAATACCCCAAGCTAACATCACAAACTTACAAGAGAGTCAAATTAGTTTTGAATGGAACATCTTTAAGAAATGCAGCCTGTTAGTTTTATATCAGTAGATCTAAGCTTTCTAACTAACTTATGTCATACATCACCTAACCTCAAATTCTACCGATGTACCTATTACAAGACCTAAGGATGATGTGGAAAAAGAACAGGGCAATCAGCTAGCTGACCACCTTAAGTTCAGCTCCTAAGCTATCTGTGGCAAACTACATGTTGGCCTTTACTGCTAAAAATATTACTATGGGGTTTGAAGTTACCATACTGGAGTTTATCCAGTGAAAGAACATATCTTTGGAGACGATGAGTATCCGTCCTCTGAAATATCTACCTGATCAGTATAGTCAATGCTTTCATGAGCACAACAACCAACACAATTGGGTAGCACAAACATTTCCCCTGAAATGATCAGAACTTTTCCTAAAGCTGCATCACGTAAAGCACACAGTAGGGGGAAGAAAGTAAATAAAGAACTTTAACAAGTACCCTCGAGAAAATTAGAAAACTCAAAATTAAAATTGTGTTTGGTGGACTATATCCCAGAGAATGAAGATGATGATAAAGCACTATCATCGTTGGAAGTCGAGATTTCTGGAATATTAGGACTTAGAAGAAATAAAAGACACACAAATACAGAAAGGAGATTTTGTTTTAGTTAAGTGTTTGGGTTTGATCCACAGGTACAACACTAGTTGTACAGTACCTTTGGACAGTTGGACATAGTGTACCTAAAATAAATTTAAAAAATTTAATAAATGATTTGGGATTGTGATAAAATTTCCAAATAGTGCCAAAACTATGAAAGTTCAAATGTTTAGGGATCTTTTAAGATACCCAATCCAAAACATAATCAGTGAGATTTGTCCAAAGATAAAACACTCTCACCCCCATTTAATTTTGTTTATAAAAATAATCATAAAGTAAGTTAATAAGGGCCTATTGATATTTTGGTCAAAAAAAAATTGATGGTGCGCAAAGCCAGTAGCCTACATAATACAAGGCACTTTTTATTATACAAATAATCTTATTAATAAATAATTCAACATGTGCACTCCACGCAAAAAGTTACAGAGAATCAAATGATACTAAAATTAAATTAGGTATCTGAAAGGTTTTTTATTTTTGCAACGTTTAAACAACTCGCCAGACAAATCCCAGAGAAACATAATTAATATTGACGAACCTGTGCTCCTACCTATCAACATTATTTATTTACATTATTAATATTGACGAACCTGTGCTCCTACCTATCAACATTATTTATTTACATTATTAATATTGACGA
Organism: Timema douglasi; assembly: GCA_901482245.1. Lineage (NCBI taxonomy): Eukaryota > Metazoa > Arthropoda > Insecta > Phasmatodea > Timematidae > Timema > Timema douglasi. The sequence goes on along the minus strand of CABEEJ010005835.1, from coordinate 14,974 downwards.
ACCTGTGCTCCTACCTATCAACATTATTTATTTACATTATTAATATTGACGAACCTGTGCTCCTACCTATCAACATTATTTATTTACATTATTAATATTGACGAACCTGTGCTCCTACCTATCAACATTATTTATTTACATTATTAATATTGACGAACCTGTGCTCCTACCTATCAACATTATTTATTTACATTATTAATATTGACGAACCTGTGCTCCTACCTATCAACATTATTTATTTACATTATTAATATTGACGAACCTGTGCTCCTACCTATCAACATTATTTATTTACATTATTAATATTGACGAACCTGTGCTCCTACCTATCAACATTATTTATTTACATTATTAATATTGACGAACCTGTGCTCCTACCTATCAACATTATTTATTTACATTATTAATATTGACGAACCTGTGCTCCTACCTATCAACATTATTTATTTACATTATTAATATTGACGAACCTGTGCTCCTACCTATCAACATTATTTATTTACATTATTAATATTGACGAACCTGTGCTCCTACCTATCAACATTATTTATTTACATTATTAATATTGACGAACCTGTGCTCCTACCTATCAACATTATTTATTTACATTATTAATATTGACGAACCTGTGCTCCTACCTATCAACATTATTTATTTACATTATTAATATTGACGAACCTGTGCTCCTACCTATCAACATTATTTATTTACATTATTAATATTGACGAACCTGTGCTCCTACCTATCAACATTATTTATTTACATTATTAATATTGACGAACCTGTGCTCCTACCTATCAACATTATTTATTTACATTATTAATATTGACGAACCTGTGCTCCTACCTATCAACATTATTTATTTACATTATTAATATTGACGAACCTGTGCTCCTACCTATCAACATTATTTATTTACATTATTAATATTGACGAACCTGTGCTCCTACCTATCAACATTATTTATTTACATTATTAATATTGACGAACCTGTGCTCCTACCTATCAACATTATTTATTTACATTATTAATATTGACGAACCTGTGCTCCTACCTATCAACATTATTTATTTACATTATTAATATTGACGAACCTGTGCTCCTACCTATCAACATTATTTATTTACATTATTAATATTGACGAACCTGTGCTCCTACCTATCAACATTATTTATTTACATTATTAATATTGACGAACCTGTGCTCCTACCTATCAACATTATTTATTTACATTATTAATATTGACGAACNTTATTTGTTGTGCATATAACAATTATTTTTTTTACTGTTAATATGTAGATTTTCCATATCCTTGTGAGCGAAATGATGGTGTTAAATTATTTAAAATTTTCTATTTATAATAAAAAAAAATCTTAAGCCTATATGCGCACCATCCCCAAAATAAATCATAGCTTATATTCCATTCACGGTAGGAATTACTCTCTGAAAGGTCTTTTTTCCTATTATTATTATTAGCCCCGCGTCTTACTACCCGTTCGGGTTATACGCACTTACGCTAATGTGTGATGGTAGGGTGATTGTGAGATGAAATGAAGGACCTACAGTTTAACGTGGAATCCGAGCCACGGTGGAGGCCTGGCATTACCCACATTCACTAGATGTCTTGTCAGAGGTGAAGGAAGGGTTTGGTAATCAGATAAATCTTTGCCGGGACCGAGGATTGAACCCCGGTCGCCAGAATATTTTTTCCTACCAATATCCTACTATATAGTAGATTTATGGTAGGGAAAAAGTCCTTTCAGAAGTCAATTCCTACCGTGAATGGGATAAATGAGTCTGCTGATAGATGCCATTTCCATAATTTTCATTGGGATATTTTTGTAAAGTCTCGGAAACTCGATATCGACGTTAAAACCATATATCCAAAACAAGTATTAAGTGCTTATTACCCGAAAAAAAAAAGCAATGTGTTGTTTCTACTGAGACTTAATTGTGGTTATAATTATTAGGTATATATTAAAATTAACGTCTAACATAAAAAATGTGTAGCTCAAAATAAGCCATACCATATATCCTCTGCGCTTAGTGTAAGAATCAACTACCATTTTCATACTAGGCCTTCTTGTATTTTTCATTTTTCATTTTACATTTAAACATATAAACACATAAAGTAAATACACTGCTGGATCTAATTAGCATTTATTATCATGGTCTGGACACTCTATAGGAGCAAGGTGAAAAGAAGTTAGTTTCATGATCAATCGCTTTAGCGTTGCTGTAGTCGAATTATGTAGTCTGTTTCGATTTTTGAATTTATTTTATTCAAAAATGTCTGGCTTCGTTTCACAGATGAATTTTAAAGTTTTTTTAAACAAGATAACAGAACAAGAATTACTCATTTGCTATTCTATGAATAAAGTGTACAAGAAAACTCCGCACAAAAACCCCACAGTCATAAATTCTCACAGGAAAAAAGCCCACACAGAAAAATGTCCTCACGGAAGAAAGCCCAACCGGATAAATGCTCGCACCGAAAAGAGCCCACAAAGAAAAATGCTCATGTGTAAAAATATCACGCGAAAAATGCGCACGGATAAAAGCTCCCACTAAAAGTTTTCCCCCCGAAAAATGTCCATAGAGACAAATGCCCCCATTTATTTTTACTTTATCATCAAAAGAGAAAGTATTGTAATCATGAAAAAAAAATCGAAATCAAAATTTAAAAAATAAATTAAATATGAAAAAAAGCTGCAGTTTTGTGAAAATGGCAACATAGTCATATTTGAACTCTAGTGGCAACACTCTAATGAATAAAACTTTTCCGGTTAGTAATCGTTCATATAAGCAAGTGGTCGTCTTGTAAGCAATATATTATTCTAATTGAAATATACACGCACTATTTAAACCAGCTACTATAGTCATTAATTTAACCCCACGAATCTCTTTAATAATAGCTGTAACAGGTTATGGGGCCAGATAGCACGGATTGAATGGATAAAAATAGATTCGGAAAATTATTTTGTGTAATATGGCGTGGTGTTTGTCTGTCGGCAGATAGTTTGGTAGTGTCCTTATATTTTAAAAATTGCAACAAGTATGGATACAGTGTATTTAAAAACGGGTGCGAAGCTAGACGGAAGTTCAAATTGGAATGTATGGGAATTCCAAATTAAAGTTACACTACACCCAATGATGTTATACGATGGGGTTGACAGGAGTGAACAAAAACCGGTGGAAACTGCTACAAATTACGCCAACTGGATCTTAAAGGATGGAAAGTCTCAAGGAATTACATGACACATCTGAACGAAAAAGCTATAATGCACGTAATACACACGACAAGAGTCGTGGAAATGTGAACAAAACTAATGGCGGTATATGAGAGAAAGTATGAAACCAGTTTGCACCTATAAAAACTTAAATTCTTCTCACTGACGTGTGAAGAAGAAGACATTTAAACCTTTTTTGCGAAGCTCGAAGAAAGCTGAGGATAAACAGCTCAGCTGAGAGAAAAAAAATTCTAACAAAATGTTAATCACGAAGATATTAATGTCGTTACCAGTTAAGTTCAAACATTTTTTCTCAACCTAGGAGTTTGAACCAACGGGAAAACATAGCATTGATGAGTTGAAAGCACGCCTACTCGTTGAGGAGCGGTAATATGAGATTTATGTACCTGCAACTGTAGGGACTTCAGTGGCATTGGCTAGCAAGAGTTACCAAAGTGCGATGAAATGTTTCACATGTGGTAAAATGGGCCACTTCAAGCGAGACTGTAAATAATCAAAGAGGCCATGCCATTTCTGTAAAAAGATCAGCCATCATATGAATTAATATGAAGTTCGATTCAATAAATTACGGCATAGGGGGAGCAGTAGTGGAATTCAATTAATGAGACTAAAGGGATCGCATTCATGGCCAACTTCAATAATAACCAAAATTGGTTAGTCGATACCAAGGCAAGTGAGCATATGTGCTACGTAATGGAACTATTTGCAACATACACTGAACTATCCATTATTAAAAAGATTATGATGGAAGCAATCTGTACGCGGTGGGTTATGGAAAGGTCGAACGAAAGCATACAATAATGAGGAATGGATTGAAACAACTTTGAACAATGTATTGTATGTACCTAAAATGACAGTGAACTTATTTTCAGTGAGGATTGTTATGGGCAGAGGCTATCAAATTACTTTCGACCGTCAACTGTGTAAAATAATATAAGGCAGTAAAGTGTCTGCAATCGGTCATAGACATAACAATATGTATATTATGCATTTTAGTTCAAATGAACATGCTGCTATAGGTTATGGGAAGGATAGTCTAACAGAGTGGCATGGACGTCTAGGTCATCAGAATGTAGAATATGTGAAGAAGATATTGAGCAAAAATAATATAACATATAGAGCAGATGGGAAAAATTGTGATAGTTGTCTAACTGGAAAAATACATAAATTACCATTTAAGCTAAGTGAAACGTCAGTAACGCGAACTTGTGAACTTGTACACATGGATGTGTGGGGGCCAATGGAAGTGCATTGCTTGGCACTTCAAAATATTTTCTGTCAATAAAGAACGACTATTCTGATTACAGACTTGTGTATTTCCTCCCAAATAAAAGTAAAGTGACAAACAAAGTGAAATAGCTTTTAAAACTAACCGAGCAAGACACGGGAAACCGAGTGAAAATAGTACGAACTGATAATGGAAGTGAGTTTGTAAACAGTAAACCGAGAGGGATTTTTGATGAGAAAGGCGTTAGACACCAGACATATGTGGTGAATACTCCTGAACAAACTGGGAAGGTGGAGAGGGATAGTCGTACCATTGTGGAAGCCTCAAGGTCCATGTTAATGGCTAAAAACTTAAATAAAAATCTATGGGCTGAAGCGGTCAACACAGCCCCATTCGTGTTAAACAAAACAGGAAGAAGCAATTTGCCTGAAAAATCTCCACATGCACTCTGGTTTAACGAAATGTATGATGTACACAAGCTAAATATATTCGGCTCACAAGTGAATGTACATGTTCCCAAACAGAAACGCCAGAAATGGGACCCGAAGAGTGTGACTCGACTGCTCGTTGGCTACGGAGAGAATACAAAAGGATACCGGATTTACTTTCCCAACACAAACACAGTGGAAGTAAGAAGAGATGTAGCATTTGGGAAAGACAATGAACCACGTCAAACCAATTATGAAGTTCATGAGGTGAACGAGAATTTGGAGTGTAAATCATACAGCAGTGACGAAGATTGTGATCCAGAAACGCAGGAAGCAAGCCAGCTTGAAAAATCACAAGTAAATTCTGAAGGAGCAAGATAAGCTGGGAATCGATTTACAAAGAAACCTGTATGCCAAAAAATATTATGAAATGAGTTTTATAAGCATGCTTCAAGAGAAAAACTCACATGAAGAGGCAATAAATGGTGTTTACTCTGATAAGTAGAAAGATGCTATGAACAACGAATTAAGTGTACTACTTGAAAACAACCCGTGGATAGATGTGCCAACTCCAGGAAACAGATGGGTAATGGATAGTGGGTGGATCAAAGTTTGGAGATATATTATGTGTATGCCCTTGTTGCGAGAATTACAATATTTTGTATTGTATTAGCTGTTGCGAATAAGTTAGGTTTACCAGTCCATCAAATTGACGTCCGAAGTGCTATTTTACATGGCAATATCGAGGAATAAGTGTACATGAGATTACCTATAGGGCTTAAACCACAATGATAATACTATGTGTAAGTTCAATAAGTCAATGTATGGCATAAAGAAGTCACCAAAATAGTGGAATTTGAAATTTGACAACATAATAACAAATAAATGGTACGAAACTTCGCACGGACTTTCTCACTTTATTGTTTAAAGATTGAGCTATTTACTCAAAACCCGTAATATTCAACCCTTTCTCAGGAGAGAAGGTGTTACAATAACAAGCGCAATAATAAAATTAAACACCAGGGTCCTTAATTTGATCTACACTCAAATGTGCCCAAGCCCACGTATCTGAACTTAGATGTTTAACAATCAGTAAAAAGAAATATTTAATTATACACGTTAATTGGAGTTTAAGGGTATGCTTGATGCTAAAGCATAACAACATTATAAAAGATGACATTGGCCCAATATTGCGTTTTTAGATTGCGGGCAATGTTCAAAAATAACTTTATACATAAAAAAAGGATCTAAGTACTAGCAATAAATATAGAAATTCAGAGTATTACATGCTCAATCAAATATAAAGAATATTCACAATGATTTAACTGAGCTAATCTATATACGCACCAAAAGTTAAAAAGAAGTGAACAATAAGAAATAAAAGTTGGCAAACACGTATATTAGAAAATCTATTCTTAAATCACATCTCATATCTTATCCATATCACCTAGTAGGATTATGCTCCTGTCCATACACCTGGTTGTATTAAAAATAAATGAAGATATGACTATAGTCCAACAACCCGTGAGGTGGGGCAATAGCTACCTAAAGGCTTAATATATCTCTTACAAACATACTGAGTGTATAATAACGGTTGGCAAACGTTAATTGAAATTCTCCTTGGGTAACAATTGAAAGTAAGATAACAACAAAATTTGATTTGTTTATAATATCAAGGAATCTAAATTTAAGCAGATTAAGTCCTAAAATAATGCCTCGATTCATAACAAATCTAAATACCCAACAAAACTAAAATAGTAAAATTATTCATAAAAAATATTATGCCGAAGCAAATCCAAATTCGGCCCCTACATAATTAAGTAACAACTTAACGGTTCCCCAGGTTTACATATTATATAAAGTTTTTCCGATATAACGGACACCTACATGTAGAAAGATCCTACATCCTAAAAGCATCAAAGAGTGCCAGCTCCTTGCCGGTTACACGCTTATATTCAGTTTTGCACAGTGGGGAAAATATGGGAGGGAGGATACAAAGTTCCATGATGTCACTATCAGCCAGTTAGCGTGAGATACCCTCATTGACGCCTGCGCACAACGCCAAGAGGGAGATAATAAGGGGGGATAGGGAACATCACGTGATCACACACAACGCTTCTTTCTCCGAATTTTAGTGCCTGTGCAGCGTCCGCTACTCGGGGAAAGTCAGCTGAACTACGTAACATTCCGAGGAAATAGTCTTGTTTTTCTTGTTAGCGTTAGCGGAGTGATGATATGCTTGTAGGACTCATTAGCAGCGCTGGTTTCCCGGTTAAATGGGGTAAGTGTAACTGCACTTTTATACGTGGCGGAGGTTATGTGGACAACATATTTGTAGCCACGGTACAAATCATGTGAAACGAAATAATATACACTAGCAAACCCATGCATAAATTGCACTATATTTATGCAAAACTTTTTTTAGTACCGGTTTAAAATTACATAATTTTATTTTTAAAGAATTAATGTCCTCAATTGTATGCTTGGACCGATAAAGAAAATCTTAAATATTGTGTCTACAAGAGTCAATACTTCATTTTAAAATTTCAACTTCCGGCTAAATTTTTTGACATTTTACTAGGTGTTGCACATCTTCATGTCATCGCATTGTTATTAAATTCCTCATTTATAAATTTTGACCAATAAAAAATGTAAATATTGACTATTTAGTCTAAAATGGAGATAGATAATTGTTGTATAAGCAATTATCCTAAGAGGTTTAAGGAAAAATAACATGATTTTTATGAGACTTATTTATACAACTAAAGCTTACAAGATTGTATTAATAAATCTGCCAATATCTCAGAAACAGTTGGTTTTATAAAAATTTATTTAATATATATTTTTTAAAATTTCTAATAGTACTACAATTTTGCAATGATAAGTTATTTAGTATCTCAAATAGTTGCGGAGATACGGAAATTTCAGCTTCCGTAAAGTACCCTAAAATTAATTTTCCTGAGAAAATGAAAATAGACAGTTTATGTATAGTCTTAATCAACGCCTAGATACGAGTTTTAATCAAAATCGTTAGAGCTGATTTTGAAACAATAGATTTTTTCTCTCTCCGCCCTTTATTAAATTACTCTTAATTTTAAGTTTGAACAGACAAATAGACAAACGGTATTGCAAAGATCACTTTTTAGAGTTTGGGGGTCATGAGATGTCAACATCCATCAACATTTCAGGTTAGATTTTTTTTACGGTAGCAATACTTTACCTTTTGTGTTCGAAAAGTTAAAAGATATAAATATTTGCGTATAGTTGAAAATTATTGGTTTTATAAAAACATGCTTTGAATAAAATATTTTTATTATAAATAAATATACATATTTGTAATGATAAGTAATTTCATATATCAAATAATTTTGGAGATATGATAATAATTATAATTTACACTTCAGACTGGAGCACTTAAATTAATTTTGCCGAAATATTGAGAGTAGCCATTTTGTTTGGAATATTTATAGATGTTTATAAATAAAATTCAATCAAAATCGTTAAAGCCGATTTTGATAAAATTGACTTTTCTCTTTTGCCCATCAGTAAACTACTATTAGTTTTAGGGTTGGATATCCAACTCCAAAAAACCCTCGGGGCAGTCTCATGAAAACCCTAGATACCAAGTATTATTCCGATTGATAAAATAGTTTAGGCTCTAGTTGGAGACACAGACAAACAAACAGACCGACCGAAATTAAAAACCGACTTTTTAGGATTCGGGGAGTTATGAAACGTCGAGATCTATAAAAATATGAGTTCGATTTTTCTGACGATCACAATACTTTCTCTACGGTACCTGTAAGATAGCGAGAAAGTAAAAAGGGATTTGTTCGCTTTCGAAATGACTTTTGTTTGTATACTAAATTTGGGACTGAGAGCAAAGTGTATTTGTTGTTTGTAGATGATATTTTGTTGTTAGGCACAAGCATAAAAAAATTGATGATTTAAAATGTTATTTTGTATGAAGGATTTAGGTTTGGCAACTAACTTCTTAGGTATGTGTATTAACCAAGATCTAGAAAGAGGTGTGTCTGAACTGAGCCAAACAAACTTATTATAGCAAGTATTAAAGCGATTTGGTATAGTAGAGTCTAAGCCTATGTCCACACCAATGGAAAATAAGTTTCAATTTGTTAAGCCTGAAACAATTGATCTATTATTAGAATCAAAATATAGACAAATAATAGGGTGTCTTATATATGCGGTCATAGGAATACAACCAGATTTGTGTATTAGTCTCTCATATTTAATTCAATATCAAAATTATGCCAATGAAGCATTGTACAACGCTATTAAAAAGTGTTAAGTTATGTTAAAAGTACATTACATTTGAAATTGATCTTCAATAGCAACCCAAACAGTGAAGTTTTGTGTGGGTTTGTGGACTCTTACTAGGGAACTGATACAAATGATAGAGAGTCCACATCAGGTTTTGTTTTTAAAATGTTCGGGTGTATCGTTACTTGGTCGTCAAAGAAACAACAAATTGTAAGTAGGTCTTGTACTGAAGCAAAGTGTAGTGCCTATTTCATTAAGTATTAGTTCAAGTGTGGGTGAAGCCTGTTGGCTGAGAAAACTAATTGATGATTTTAAGTTGTTTAGTGTTAATCTAGTTGCCATATATGTAGACAACCAAGCAGCAGTTAACTTGGGAAACAATCCTGAAAACAACAAGCAAATTAAACATGTAGACATAAAGTTCAATTTTACTAAGCAAAAGATAGAAGAAGGTGTAGTAACTTTAAAATATATAAATTCTGATGATCAAATAGCTGATATGTTTACCAAACTATTAGAAAAGAGTAAGTTTGTTACTTTTAGAAACATGTTGTGTGCTATGTAAGAGTTTAAGGTGGCGCCGCTATTCAATGTCAAAAAGTAACTTGCTGGGAGAGCGTGTGAAAATTGCAACATAGTCATATTTGAAATCTAGTGGCAATACTGTAATGTATAAAACACTCCCGGTCAGTAATCGTCCACGTGGGCGTCTTGTAGCATTAGCTACAAAAAAGGGCGAAAGAATATGTATCGTGACCTACTTACCCTATTGCACCATCAAAGCACCACACGGCGGTCCCACGATACTACAACATATCCTATCAAGGCCGCGACGTGCAAAGAACTGAATGAGGCGACTAAAGTTCGAGTGGTGACTGCTAGGAGGCGTGTAGTGATATAACATTCCAAAGTGATTAAGAAAGGAAGTTGTTCCGGATACAGCCCATCGAAGAGTGTTCTAGATTGATGGAGCTACTTCTCAGAGCTTCACGAACATGTGTTTTGTCATTCGTTTCCCCTCCCACATGACCCAATCATATTCCATCAACCTTGTTCCTAGCCTTCTCCTTTCTCTGGGTATAATCATATATAATGCATGTATGTTGCAATTACCGGCACTCTTGGATTTGGCTCTTGGTAGAGGAGAACGTAGTCTTGGCTGCACGTTATTGAAAATGTAAGAGAATATTAATTTTTTGACTTAGATAATTTATTTTTTGCTATGTAACTTCTCGTTAGGCTTATTAGATTTCTTTTTTTAAATTCAAAATACTCTGGTAGTAGCAATCGAGTTTAAATTTGATCGTTGTTAATTTATAAAGATTTCCAAAGATTACAATAACGAACACTGAGATCATTGCTGAGGTCAATGTGCATAGATAGTTAAATATTGGTGTACTAATTATTTTTGATCCTTGAGATGGATGGAGAAATCATTCTAAAGTAATATCTGAGAGTTAATTATTTTTTATTAGTACTACTAAATGTATATTTGTATTGATGTTGGACTGTTATGGCAGATAATAACTTACTCATTGAAATATCATAAGCTATTATTGCGAGTAAACTTGGTGTTTCTTTCTTAGCTATTCGTAGAGGATGTTTATTCTTTTTGAAATACTAACGAACTAAGATTGTTTTGGTAATGCTTGTAGATAAATGCCTTAATATCTTTGCAGTTGTTTAGTCATATAAATGGTCAAGGAACATTTTTGGTACAAAATATAATTAAATGTCTAGTAAGAAACCCCAAGGCAATAACTCTTGCTCTTTTTAGAATCCATAGGAAATTACTCCTATTTAATCAAATTAGTTTAATGTTCCTATCAATTTGTGATGGATTTAAATATCAATTACTCTCATGGTTAAATTTAGTCTAGCGGGTCATTCTTTTAATCGTGTGAATAGAGACTTATTATTTTGAAAGGTGAGATTAATATTTTTGGACTATAATTTTTTCTTTTGTGATTCTGTTATAAGATAAACTCGGATTTCATCAATGATATAATACTAAAGTAAATTAACTGATATTATTGAATACTTAAATTTGAAGAATTTTTCTATACTAACATATATATATACACACATTCAACCTTTAATATACTCTTAAAATACGTTAATCGTATTTATTATATGTACCATCATACGTGGTTTTCATATCTTTTATATATTACTATTATAAATAAAGATTTATAATTGTTCTCTAGTTTTTCCTTTATGTTTGTTATAACCTTACTATAGTTTTGGATCGAGTAAGTTATTCGTAAGAGAAAGAATTACACATGATGGTAATAGATATAATATGTCATTAGAAAATGCTTCAGCCTACCACTGCCATTACATGTTTGAGAGTCCCGGAAACGGAAATGAAAAAGAGAGCAAAGAATAACAAAACTCACAGCCTTCTGGCTGACTACATAACACTCTCCCACGCATAATTAACTCATCATTGATTTCCGCCGCTGGCATATAGAGTACAAGAGTAACAATAAGTCCTTGGGTACCATTAATAGTCTTGATTTCAATCAAATACAGTGTGCGAAAAAGGAGCACAATCAAAGTTCTGAATAATGCGAAACATAGTCAAAGTCCGGGCATTGGGGTTTGATGACCTCCTGACGTCGAGAACGAGTTGTTACTGGGGAGGCCCCAGGCGATGAGTTTGATGAGGCTGATTGGGGGGCAGACACTCTCGGAGACACTGCAGCAGGTCTCACAGGGGTGTGAGCTGGAGCCATCACGCTGGGAGCCTGGCGAAGGGCCTCTGGAGGGGAATCCGTGGAGGGCTCTGGAGCTGGAGATGCTGGGAGGGAGTGATCAGCAACTGGAGGTGGCTGAATTAGAGGGCCTGGTATAGCTCCATCATATGTGGGGGTAGGCATAGGTGCTGGCATAGCCTGCTCGACCATCTCACATGACAACTCAACTGGAACCGCTTTGGGGTCCTATAGGCGTAGATGAGATGTTGAAATTTGTTTGTAGCGTCCACCAACAATCACTAGATATGAGACAGTTGAGACTCTATGCTGAATTTCAACTGGAACCGCCTTGAGTTTGCGATGAGTGACAGATCGCACTCATACTAGGCCACCTGGTAATAAATGTGTTACCTTGGAAGATTTTGAAGCAGTGAATTTTGCTTGAGAACCATAGATGGGTGGAGAAGTGAAAGTTTTATACGGGGCTTTCAGCCCAAAAATAATTCAGCTGGTGTCACCTCAGTTAAGGTGTGAGGCGTGTTGTGATATGCCAAAAGAAAGGCGTCTACTTTATGCTGAAGGGTTCTGGATTTAGTGGAAACATCAAACAACTGTTTCATGAGAGCTGTCTTGGTGGTCTTAACGACAATCTCATGCCAAACCGTTAGATTGGGGGTGGTAAACAGGAGAAGGGGAATGTACAATTCCATTGTTAGACAGAAAACTAGCGAATGCAGCTGATGAGAACGGCGGACCGTTGTCAGAAACAATATCCTCGGGCAGCCCCCAGGCTGCAAACATAGAGCGCAGAGCTTCACAAGTGTACTCTTCCGAGGTGCCTTCATGCACGATATGGACCTCGGCCATTTAGAATGACCATCTACAGTAATGAGTAGAGTCTTACCTTCAAATTCAGCAAAATCAATATAAATCCTTTGCCACCTTTTGGTAGGTCAGGACCAAGGAATCAGAGGCTCGTGAGAAGCAGTTGACTGGAGTTATTGGCAAACACCACACCTATTTAATAGTGCTTGAATATTTTAATTAGAATAATATATTGCTAATTTTATGGAATTGTCGTTGGTATTTTTTAAGTCTTCATAAAACGTAAACATACAAAATGTGGAAGCGTTTACAGGATGATAACTTCCCTGGGCAAGAAAATGTACGATGTAAGCAAGTGGACCTCCGAAAAGCCAATGGTTGCTGCAGAGGCCAGAGGGATAAATCTGACGAGCTTTGGTCAGTAAAAAATATCTTGCCGTCTAGGATCGCTTGTGTTCTCCAACACCAGAAAGTGACACTCTGATAGCCTAGAGGCAAACAGGCTAAATCTTCTCTTTCTCTCTTCACCATCGCACTCTACAAGAGACTTTGAAGGGTGGGATTAGGCAGCAGTCCTTTCCTACCTCCATTCCTAATAATAGCAAACGACCTTGAAGTAAACCATAACAAAAATCCAGGTGCATAAACTTGATTCCGCCCATGAAAGCACTAACGACCGGACCTAATGCAATCGTTAGTGCTGGTCATTGAACACAAACATTACGTTGTTGCTACATTCTTGTGGAAGCTTCGGAGTTCAATCTCAGTCGGATGGACAGAGAGAAGTTTTTCCTAAATGATTTTCCAAACTCACTACACGCAAATGTGTGTGCAATTCTTACAAACTAAACTTTATTACCTCTATCAAATTAGCGTAATTAATAGATATACGTATATACTGAGCACGTAGTAAAACGTGGCGCTAAAAAACCTGACGTGTTGATGGTGCGGACCTAAAGCATTGTTATGGACTGTAACTTAACAATAAATACTGCACTAATGATTTTTCTGGCTAAATGAGCTGCACTAACGAATTTTTGTGTTCAATGACCAGCACTAACGATTGCACTAGGTCCGGTCGTTAGTGCTTTCATGGGTGGGGCCAAATTTATGCACCTCAAAAATTCATTGATCTCTGGCAACTTTCCTTTGGTTCTTTTTCAAACCCACTAACATAATTTGTTTTGAGGTTCACGAGTTGTAGGCGGGCACCTCTGTCTTGCTTCATGTCCTTTGCCTTATATAGATTAAATAATGTTATTGATTTGTATATTTTTGTGTAAAGTTTAGTGATATTTATTTTTATTTTATTTTTAAATAATTCATCTACATTTTTGAAAGAAAGATTTTTACTATGAAATAATGAATCGAGGACAAAAATGTGCATACCACGGCTGCTCAATTACACGGTGTACTGATGGTAGATGTTCCTAAATGGTTTCCCGCTATCTCCACGCAAACGTAATTCTATCTTCCTCATACCTACCTTCTATTTGCTATTAAATGTGGAAAGCATTGACTGGCGTGAAGATACAATGAAAAAACAACTCTACTAGAGCTTACTCTATTTATTTGAAAAACATATTTTAGACAGTGAAAATACATCATATTAAAATATAACAAATGTATATTTTTTGTATAATTATAATTAATTTTAAACTTGAATTAACATTTTTAAGATAAATACTATACTTACTATATTGACTTGATAATATAAAATGAGGGTCGTTTAACACACTGGATCAAAAAGTACTCATTATTAACATTATATATATAAACTAAACCTTTTTTTAATGGGCGTTGAACTAAAAGTTTAGTATCCTTTAATTAAATAAAAGCTAACGCATATACCTTTGATTTTTTCACTTGACGAGAAAAAGGGGCATTATAAGTTCATAAAAACCATTGAAATAACTATAATATTTTATAAATTAATTATATCTATGATAAAATGACCTTATCTCACTAAGCGTTTACTTAGAACCAGTGGCACACCCAAGGGAGTGGGGTAAACAGGGCACCTTCCCCCATGACCCCTAATAAATTCAATATTTACTTTATAACCAAAACATAAGACACAGAAGATGAGTCGGATACATAGGCTCCTTTTTAAAACTTGGTTTAACACTTTATATTCAAAACACCCGCACATATTAAAAGTTCCACTTATATTCTTATTTGAAAAAAGCACAACCATAGTAGCTTCCATACATTGTATACAAGAAAATGTATATAGCTAGTAGCCACCATTCTGGTAATTAA